>CATIWQ010331096.1:0-51405 GCA_949673415.1 Euphorbia schlechtendalii | reverse complement strand
AAGAACGTGAGAGGGAAAGAGAGAGGGAGAGAAGGGATCGTGAGAAGGAAGAACACCGGGATAAGGAGAGGAGGGAAAAGGAGAGAAGGATAAGGGAAAAGGAAAAACGTCGAGAAATTAGCAGTGACGATGGTGAAGATGATGGCAAGGGCCATGAGAGAAAGCGACAAAGGAGAGATGAAGTTGACAGGCGTAGAGCACGTGAGGTCTCTAGCAGGTCAAACCGGCATAGGGATGAGAATGAGGGGAGCCCCAGGAAAAAGTCTGTGGAGGATGACTCTGTTAAGAACCTCTCAAAGACGAGAGAGGAAGAATTGGAGGATGAACAGAAGAGATTGGATGATGAAATGGAAAAAAGGAGAAGAAGAGTTCAGGAGTGGCAAGAGTTGAAGAGGAAAAAAGAAGAATCTGAGAGAGAAAAGCATGGAGAAGCTGCTGATATGGACGAACAAAAAACAGGTAAAACCTGGACCCTTGAAGGAGAGGAATCCGATGATGAAGATGGTCCTTCTGCGAAAATGGAGACAGACATGGATGTGGAGGAAAATGCCAACCCTGATAAAGAAGTTGAAGACATAATGGTGATAGATTCTAAAAATCTGGCGGCTGCTTCTGAAAATGGTGGTGATGTTATCACTGAGGATGAGGAAATTGATCCATTGGATGCTTTCATGAATTCAATGGTCTTACCTGAAGTTGAGAAGTTAAACAGTGCTGTAGTTACTACTGAATCAAATGTTGGTAATAGTAAGGAAATGAAGGAAAAAAGGGAAGTGGATAATGGAGAGCAGCTGAAAAAGGGCTCTAATAAATCCTTGGGAAGAATAATCCCGGGTGAAGGTTCCGATTCTGATTATGGAGACAATGAGAATGAAGGTGATACTGTAGATGATGAAGACGATGATGAGTTCATGAAGAGGGTGAAGAAGACTAAAGCTGAAAAATTGTCTGTTGTGGATCACTCAAAGATTGATTACAAACCATTCCGAAAAAACTTCTATATTGAAGTGAAGGAGATCACAAGGATGACATATGAGGAGGTTGCTGTCTATAGGAAACAATTAGAATTGAAAATGCATGGAAAGGATGTTCCTAAACCAGTTAAAACATGGCACCAAACTGGGCTAACTAGTAAAATTTTGGAGACAATAAAGAAGCTCAACTATGAGAAGCCAATGCCAATTCAAGCCCAGGCTTTGCCAATAATCATGAGTGGCAGGGACTGTATTGGCATTGCAAAAACTGGCTCCGGAAAAACCCTTGCATTTGTACTGCCTATGCTTCGCCACATCAAGGACCAACCGCCGGTGGAAGCTGGAGATGGGCCAATCTCACTTATAATGGCTCCTACCAGGGAGCTTGTTCAACAGATTCATAGTGATATAAGGAAGTTTTCCAAGGCATTGGGAATAAGATGTGTTCCAGTTTATGGAGGTTCAGGTGTTGCTCAACAGATCAGTGAATTAAAGCGAGGTACTGAGATTGTTGTCTGCACTCCTGGTAGAATGATTGACATACTTTGCACAAGTGGTGGAAAAATTACCAACCTCCGCCGAGTCACTTATCTGGTTATGGATGAAGCTGATCGAATGTTTGACATGGGCTTTGAGCCTCAGATCACTAGAATTGTCCAAAATATACGCCCAGATCGTCAAACTGTACTTTTTTCTGCCACTTTCCCTCGCCAGGTTGAGGTTTTGGCTCGTAAAGTGCTGAATAAACCTGTGGAAATCCAGGTTGGTGGGAGGAGTGTGGTAAACAAGGACATAACTCAGTTAGTTGAGGTTAGGCCGGAAAGTGAAAGGTTCTTCAGACTGTTGGAACTACTTGGTGAATGGTATGAGAAAGGAAAAATTTTGATATTTGTCCAATCACAGGATAACTGTGATTCTCTTTTTAGGAGTTTGCTTAAGCATGGGTACCCCTGCCTTTCACTTCATGGGGCAAAGGATCAGACAGATCGCGAATCAACCATTTCAGATTTCAAGACCAATGTCTGCAATTTGTTAGTCGCGACAAGTATTGCTGCCAGAGGTTTAGATGTGAAGGAACTTGAATTGGTGATCAATTATGATGTTCCAAACCATTATGAGGATTATGTTCACCGGGTTGGACGAACAGGCAGAGCAGGTCGTAAAGGCTGTGCAATCACATTTATTTCTGAGGATGATGCGAGATATGCACCAGATCTTGTGAAGGCATTGGAACTCTCTGAGCAAGTTGTTCCGGGAGACTTGAAAGCACTTGCTGATGGTTTTATGGCAAAAGTAAATCAGGGGCTTGAGCAAGCCCATGGAACTGGTTATGGTGGAAGTGGCTTCAAATTCAACGAAGAGGAGGATGAAAAGAGGATAGCAGCCAAGAAAGCACAGGCAAAGGAATATGGATTTGAGGAGGACAAGTCAGATTCAGAAGATGAAGATGATGGAGTTCGTAAGGCAGGTGGTGATATTTCTCGGCAGGCAGCCTTTGCTCAGCAATTGGCTGCTCTTGCTACTGCTTCCAAGGGCAGTACAACCGCATTGCCTACACAGATTTCGGCTGCTCCTGCTGGTGGACTCCCAATTCCTCTGCCTGGTGCCTTGGGCATAACAATTCCTAATCCAGCAGCAGTTGTGCCTGTGGCAGGCTTACCTGTTGTTAATAACGATAACACGGTGAAGGCAATTCAGGCTGCCATCAACTTGCAGCATAACCTTGCAAAGATTCAAGCTGATGTAATGCCAGAACATTATGAAGCAGAACTAGAGATTAATGATTTCCCCCAGAACGCTCGCTGGAAGGTTACACACAAGGAAACATTAGGTCCTATCTCTGAATGGACTGGTGCTGCCATTACTACCAGGGGGCAATACATTCAGCCAGGAAAAATTCCAGGACCAGGGGAACGGAAGCTATATTTGTTCATTGAGGGTCCCAGTGAAAAATCTGTTAAGTTAGCTAAAACAGAACTTAAGCGTGTTTTGGAAGACATCACAAACCAGGCGTTATCGCTTCCTGGTGGTGGAGCTCAACCTGGAAGATATTCGGTTATATAAGTGTAAGTTACTGAAACTGGCTTCCAACTTATGCTGTTACTTCTTTCATTGGATCAATGAAAGCTTATGCCTTTTCGGGTTGACAATTTGTTTGTATGCTTGTGCAATGCCTTTTTTTACCAAGCTTACCCTTTTGTTCTTGTAGCATTGCACTAGATGGAACTTGCATTTTGTAGACATATCTGTTATGTCTCCTCCCATGTTGTTTTGTATATTGTAACTTTCATTCGATTCTATACTTTGTCAATTTCCATGTCCAGCTTCCTCGTTTAATTACTTCTTTTTTTTCATTTTTGGGTTTGTTCCTTACCCATGGATCGAGGGATGGTTTAATGCTGGCATGTCCATTGTCTTTGCTATCGCTGCCGTTGACAGAGATGGTGATCTGGTGCGATGCAATTGCCTCTTTCCCTGTTGTTTTCTATATGGTGGATGGTTTTAGAGCTCATTTTCCAGCATTTACTGGTATCTGCATAGGATCTGAAATGATTTTAATGTTTTTTTGCAGGTTTAGCTGTTCCAGAATATACGTTGTTGTTGCGCCATGGATGGTTGCTTATTAGGCGTCAACTATGAAGCTTTATTGCTGCTGTTGCACCTTTTGGAGGATTTGCCTCATTTTTTTGAATGTCATAACAGTGACAAAGATGGAAGTTGGTTTTTATTTTCAGTTTATGGGAGTTGTAAACCACATTTGATGTATGTCTGTTGTTTTTGTCCTTTGTACAATTGAAACATTCTATATTATACAACTTTGACCCTCTTTTCATGGGCTTTTTCTAAGTCTAATAATTTCCAGCAGTGAAATATACTTCCCTGATTGTGAGAGCTGCCAAAGCAATGTTTAAATGACGATGCCGAACTCTTTCTAATGTTATGTGTTCTAAAACCACAATGGAACTGAAATATTCAAACTCATACATTTGATTCTCAAATATAATTGAGTAGTACTATCATTTAGTTGAATCCCACGTCTGAAACTTTTTTGCACATATCATTAAAAGAAAGGCTTGAATTGAGTAGAAATGGTATTTGGTGCAATGCCTCGGTGTAGAAACTAAAGTGAAGAAGTATCCTAAAAAAGCGGGTCATTGTTTCCAAAAACAGAAAATGAATCACATTCACATCCATATGTTTGATTGGCTGTCTTTGAGGGGCTGGTTTTGCAAAGTTTGGTCTCAAATAGGAAACTAAATCTTGATTTCCCCCTCTCACTCATAATTACTCTGGTGTTAAGTATAAGCGTGGTATAATTCACAGTTAAACTTGGAATTGGGTGGTTCATATATTTCTAAAACAACAAAATGGGGCTTTTGGATCTCTTAATTGCTGCAACAATTCCAGTCTTGAAAGTTCTGATGATAACTGGACTTGGGACCTTTCTCGCTTTGGATCGGGTCGATATTTTGAAAGAAGATGCTAGGAGGCATGTAAATAATGTAATGTAATGTAAACAATTCAATTTTACATCTTAACTTGTGTTTGTCAATCATATCTTATAAAATCAGTTTGGTTTTGGATTTGGTATGATCAGCTTGTATTTTATGTATTCAATCCGGCTCTTGTAGCCTCCAAACTTGCTGAAACTGTCACATACGAGAGCATCACGAAAATGTGAGTTGAAAGTCATCGAATTTGGAATCCATCACCCAATGTTATGAACCGATCTATGATGTGATTGAAATGATTGTAGGTGGTTCATGCCTGTGAATATCCTGATTACGTTTGTCATCGGCTCGACACTTGGGTGGATACTAGTCCTCCTAACGCGGCCTCCCCCTCGCTTACGTGGCCTCATCATCGGTTGCTGTGCCGCTGGTAAGTCTATTCAAGTATTTTAGCAGAGACTGGGGTATACATATACTATTGAGTTGTATTCATTTGAGCAGGAAATATGGGGAACATGTTCCTTATAATGATCCCAGCTGTTTGCAAGGAAAAAGGAAGTCCTTTTGGAGAACCTGATGTCTGTCAGTCATATGGATTGGCTTATATTTCGCTCTCGATGGCGGTACTTCAACTTATTTTGGTGTAGCAACTTGTAATTTGTATTTTAGTTGTGTTAAGTGTTCATGTGTTGGTTGTTAAGGTAGGGGCAATTTATCTGTGGACTTATGTGTACAACATCGTGCGGACATCTGCTACTGGAAATGACAGTAGCGACTCTGCAAGAGAAATCTCCGCAGCTGAAGAGGGAAACGTTACCAAATCGCTGTTAAAATCTCACAATGAGAGGCCTTCTGGCATCAGAAGTGGACATTCAAGCAATAAAAACACACTTATATCAGTGATTGCACATGTTAAATGGAGGTTAATATTTGCACCTTCAACTATTGGAGCGGTACGAACCTATTTCTTTCATTTCAGTTGTCATATTACTTGACAGTCGATATGATGCAATTCTTATCTGACATCACAGATTGTTGGATTCATAGTTGGACTGGTTCCATCGGTTCGCCATGTAATGATCAGAGACGGTCCACTTCATCTAATTCATGACACTGCTTCCTTGCTGGGGTATGCCATTTCATAAACCAAAAAAACTCAGGATTTTCGCAAATCGAATGCTTATCTATTATGATTGCAGGGATGGAGCCATCCCAACTCTCACATTGATTTTAGGTGCAAACCTTCTGAAAGGTGTTTGTTCCACTTACTGCATAATAATTCTCGTTCGAGGGTGAAATTTTCTTGTCAGCTGTTGATACTTGGATTAAATTTCAGGTTTGCAGGGTTCTGGAATGCACAAGTCAATGCTGTTTGGAATCATAGTTACTCGGTATATAGCACTACCCCTGATTGGCATTGCGATAGTCAAAACAGCTTTACGTTGGGGTTTCATTCCAGATGATCCTCTGTATCAATTCATTCTTCTGCTTCAATACGCAGTTCCGCCCGCAATGAATATAGGTAGGGTCGGGAGAAACCAACATGATGGGTTACGTTGTTTATTTTTCCTAATTGAAATTGCACAATATGTATGTTTGTTTGGCAGGAGTCATCACACAATTGTTTGGAGCTGGTGAGAGTGAGTGCTCTGTGGTCATGCTGTGGGCTTATACCTTGGCTTCTATTTCACTTACCCTTTGGTCAACCTTCTTCATGTGGCTAGTAGCTTAGTTTTGCTATTTTCATCTACGAAAGAAAAACATGTCTCATACTTCTTTTCTACGCACTTATAAAACAATTTATACACTCGGCCAATGTAGACAACAAGTAGTTTCAATAGCAAGAAAAGTGTCATTACAATAGTAATTTCCATAATAATAAGAGCTGGAATTAACACCAAGTCATGTTGAATTTAAGTGGCACAGTTAAACTTGTCCTAAGAGAAACTTGACGTATGCTTGAGGGAAGCAAATCATCTCAAGACTACAGATTTTGGGTTTACTGGCCAAAAACCATCGAACAAAATGGCCAAAATTAGGCCGAATAACCTTGGTCGTGTATTTCATTTCAGAGAATGGCCTTGTTCAGATCATCAAAGTAAGGATGCTCCATAGCCTTCTTGGCAGATATCCGCTTTGCAGGTTCATATTGCAGCATTTGCTGCACGGGATTTTAAAACATTACATTACAAAGTGATTTATAAACTAATGAAGTCATTATATGGCATCAAGCTAGGAAGCACGGAAACTTCTAAATACTAATGTTTCCCCGTTCCCGTTTCCACCTCGGAAACCTGAATTCACGATATATTTGACGTTTTCGGTATGCGTTTCCACAAAACGGAAACGTTTCTATTCACGTTTCCGTACTACCTAGGCATCAAGTTAAAAGTCAGACAAGAACTTACTGCTAACAGGTCCAATCCATCATCGTCCAGATTAGGGACAGCCGTTGACAGACTCTGAGGACTCCATTGGGGATATTCATGCCAGTTAACCAGTTTACTAACCCCAGGCCACAACTCCTCATTTGGGGTACCTAGCAGCCTGCATCCAAGTATGAAACAAGAAACAAATAAAAAAACAACGAATCCAATAGCAAAAACAAAGTTATTCCATTTCGTTGCAGAAAAGAACCTGAAAATATGCAGAAGTTGTTGCAGTTCAGAATCCCCGGGGAACAAAGCTTGCTTTGTAACCAGTTCAGCTACAAGTTACACCACAGGATACCAGTTAGCAACTAGATTAGTAATTTTTATGATAAAACGAGGGAACAAAGTCTCTACCAAAAATACAACCCACAGACCACATATCTACTGCAGTTGAATAATGGGTAGACCCCAAAAGGACTTCTGGAGCCCTATACCACAAGGTCAATATCTGAAGCACATTTGAAATCCAGTTAGTCTGCAACAAAGCAAAAACACTAAAGGGAGAAGTGGAAAGCCTCTACTACCTCATGAGTATACTTCTTTATAGGAAGAGTAAATGCTCGAGCTAGCCCAAGATCAGCTATCTTAAGCCTCATTGTCTTTCTGTCCATCAAGAGGTTGTGAGGCTTAAGGTCCCTGAGTAGGAAAATTCAAAGAATAATAGTTATTAGAGAAGAAAGCAATCTACAATTGAACACAAGGGAATCATCAGTAAGACAAAGTAAGTATCATTGGAAAAAGAACCTGTGCAGGATTCCGTGTCCGTGGCAAAATGCAACCCCTTTGCATAGTTGGTACATCAAGCTCTGCATAATACAATCAGTGAATGATCAAACACCAAAATGTTTTTCTTACTAATAACTGGAAGATATATTCACCTTAACAATATTCACAGGGATATACTCTCCAGTTTGTCTGAAAGTTCGGATAAATTTCTTCAGATCAGTGTCCATGTACTCAAAAACCAAGTAGAGTACTGTTTTTCCTTCTTTATTCTGGCCTTGTTTAACATCCATCAATCTACGGATTAACAACAACATTAACAGAAATCAGAGGCATATAAAAGAAATCAATTGTCAGAACTACATCACTCACTAAGGATTTCATTACGAGATATATAAAAACATCCAGATCCCGATGAAACAGGTAACTGAAACAAGATCAGTGATTCCATAGATGAAACAGACTCGTCGGAACCAACAAAACACGAATAGGGGAAATTTTTTTGTTCAATTTCAAAATTTGAAAAATGGAGATCATAGGACCGGGAAAGAAAATGTGGATACCTAACGATGTGAGGATCCCTAGAAAGCATACGCAAGATAGAGATCTCGCGGAGAGTTGTAGGAGGAACGCCTTCATCATCTTCGTGAAGACGAGTTTTCTTGAGGGCTACAATAGAACCAGTTGCCCTCTCTCTTGCTCTGTACACCTTCCCGTATGTTCCTTCTCCAACCTTTTCAAGTTTCTCAAAAGCCTCCATAACTGACATTGTTGGTGCAGGTCTCTCCATTTCCTTTGTGGGTTACTGAATCAAAATGAAATGTAAAGGGTTTTGAATCTATAATGGATTACAACGGAAACCATATTTGAATTTCGAACCTGCATTTTTGTGTATTACCAACAATACCCCTAGGAGCTTCTGCCCTTTTTGAGACCCAATAATGACACGAGTAGTTATTTTTTATAAACTATATTATTGATTCTATGTCAAAAATAAAATAATTATTGAAAAGTCTAATAGTTCACTAATCAACTTTAATGCTAATGTTACTACTCACAAAGATGCCTCGGTAGGGTGTTACTGCTTTTATTAGATGATTGCTTTTCGTTTCCATGCAAATTATTTTCTTCTTAATACAAGGTATCCCAAAATACAATCTGGCAACTATGGACTCTTTTTAGTACTTTCCAACAATTAAATGGGCGAAAATAGAAACTCAACAAAAAAAATAAAGAATGTATCTTTTGTTATATACATCTAATTTGACTATATAATTCAGCTATCCATCAAGACAGTAGAGAAATATATCAATGAGAAGATTGATATTCTAATTTTTTTTAACAATGCTCCCATAATCTAAAAAACGACATAAAAAGAGCAAGTCCTCGTGCGTGAGCCTCATTTTGCTTAATGGAAATCAATGACTACTACCTTTCTACTCTCCTTACAGAAGTTTTCATTTAGTTTTTGCCTTGGCCTAATGTACACTTCAGTTGTACTCATTAAAAGGTAAATTAACAAATACCAACAACTGTTTTCACCATTCCCAAAGCGAAGAAACATCGAGATTTCAATTCAAATGCCTACGATGCAGACTTTTATTTAATTATAGGAGTTTTGAAAGAGACAAGGGTATTGATCCCCTGACCGTCCCTTCCCCACTATTAGTAATTGCACCAATTATACTAAATCCAATTTGTCAAAGATGTAAGATTAATACAACTTTAAACATTTATAAGTATCAAGTTAAACTGGTGATAGCGAAAATGGATCCGTGTGTGCATTACAAATAGAAAAAAACAGTGCGTATTTAGACCTAGTCATATCAGCTTTGAATCTATAGATTAGAAAGGGTTCATCCATTGAAAATACCATCCACGAAAACAAGCCAACTGTAACCTTTAGTCGGAAGTTAATATTCTTTATTATCAAAACCTATTGTCCAGCTCACCTCTGCAAAACGGCAATTAAATCTCACCCTCAGATACTCTTTACCCAAGCGAAGTACAGTTACAAAAATCAACATCTTTTCTTCTGTGAAGAGCAAAATTCAGCTTATTTGTCATTGGCATCACCTATCTAAGGCCGAAGATACAAATAATGATGAACATATATACTAAATCATCTCAAACTATGCAGCTAAGTAGCAATTTTACACGATTGCGATCCTACAGGGTTGAGTGATCATAGAGTGAATTAGATGACATCGTCGAAAGCACCTCCGTCACCGAACCCATGACACTCAATGCAGCTTTCAGAACATCCTGAGAACACCCTGGTTTCACTATAGTCTTTACCTGCAAAATTATATGTACTTTTTATATAAGCACATAAAACATTTACATAACTCAACCAACATCAAACTCCTAAGCTAGTTGTTGCTCAAACAACATTCAATATGCAGAGGATACGCAAGATAAGTTCTACACCTATATTGCTTACAGTTAGAAGAAACACCGCTTTTGAAATACAACACAAGGAGATTATTACATGGTCCATGCCTGCATTTTAAGTTTGTAGATGCAACTAAACATACTATCAACTCATATCCACAGTTGTAAGAGGCACAAGGCGCACAGAGGCGCAAGAGGGCTAACCTAGCTTGAAGGAGCGCCCAAAGTCAAGGCTCACGCCTGAGGTACATTAGGCGCAAAAAATTTACAAAAAATATTCTGCTTAAAAAGTGAAGTTAGATGCAATAACAACCAAAAAAAGAACTAAGAGAATTGTTAGAGGTCGTATACATGAAAAATTTACATATAAGAATATCCAGCCTTGAATTAATCTAACCTTAAAAGGAATTGAATTAGGAATATCTACCCTTTATATTTTTATTAAAATTCTTAAAAAGAATTGTCGGAGGTATATATATATGTAAATTTTGCATGTTGTATTAGGAATATCTTGAGTTAATTTAGCCTTGATAAGAATTGAATTAGGAATAACTAGCCTAATATTATTATTAAAACTCTTAAAAATGGATGTAAAAAACATATTTATGCAAAATTATACCCATTAAGATAGAAGTGTCAGTGAGGCGTGCCTGAGGCGCGCTTGTTGGACACCACCTCGCCTGTCATATGCCGAGGCTCCAAGGGTGGCGCCCTTCGTGAGGCGCGCCTTTAAAAACTATGCTCATATCCTTTAATGCTCTGTCTTTAGACTGCCTATCTATTGATATAGCCTTCTTAAAAGCAGTAACTACTTTTCAGAACAGAACACTTTCTTGGTTGAAGTCCGACTATTAATTGCATTAAGGATTGAGTTAATCTACAAGGAAACTCTAATTTCTCAAAGTTGCAGGAAAATAATTAGATAAAATTCCTCGTGCAAATATTTTTTTCATCTTCCAAACTAACATCTAAAATGAGATAGTTTGACTTTGAGAAATATAAATATATTTCTCAACACTTGCACCGTGGTTTTCACAATTCATATCACGAACACAAATTAAAGGATTTAGAGAATGAAGAATATAGTATATATGCACCTTGTCAAGGTATTCCTGCAATTTCTTGATCCTGCCCATGTAATCCTGATCTTCAACACAAAGAGTTAACGGCTTAGCATCAGCACCAGGACCGTCAAACTGAAGTGGTCCTGGATTTCTATACAGGTCACCAATCAAAAAATTCTGTGCATTTACTCTAAGCAGCCTGCAATCAAACCCGTGCAAGAATCAGATTCGCCATATTAATCCAGTTTAACAAATTACCGCACTACCAAATATGGTTTTACACAAACTCAAGTAATTTATTCCGTTATCATTTAAAATTATGGCCAACTTCTGTGATGGTAAGGTAAAGACAAAAAAACAACTCACTCGTATGCTTTGCCTTTCAAATCCACAGTGGCAGGGTGAATGGCAGGTTTTCCTATTGAAGAGGCACCTGGACTTTGAGCCCAGCGCTTCACTGTCATCATTGCCTGGGAGTCAGAATCAATTTTAAAAATCCAGCAAGTATACCATCTTACGCATTGCCAGCTAATAAACTAGAAAGGATTCTTTTACGAAATAAAGTTAATCGAGACACATTGTGGAGTTGTAAAACAACCGTAATTGGAGCAGCACCACAACGCCACTTATTCACAGGATTCTTTAAGTTAGTTATAGTTGCCATGTAACCATTCAAACCAGCTGCCAAAATATGGTAGCATACATGTCCGAGAACCTATAGAGATGTCACACATTAAAAAAAAGTTGGCATGTAATAACCAAAATCCAAGATAAATTTCCATTTCAAATAACATACATAGGCATAGTCACAGTCAAACTTCGATGGTATAGAACCTCGGGCCTGGTAGCCAAAAAAGTGGCATATAGCATTAAATTTTTTCCCCTTGTATGTGCCTTCTTTCTGTAAGAAAATATCAATTAGTAAGAAAGAATACGATGCAATGAAGTTATTATCAACCAAGACTGGACTAATTAACTGAAATCATGCCAGCATTTGGAGAATCAATTACAAAACAGCATCATACAACACCTGATAAAGAACTATCAGAAGCATACTTCTCAATTCTCTTGTACATATGCAATCATTATTAATTAAAAAGAATAGCACAAATAACAATAGTTCATTTCCAAGTTTAGTGGGGCCAAACAAGTATGATAGGCTCCACAAAAAACCACCTCAGAACATAAACACGTATGAATTAATCTTTGCAACATTTTCTACTAGCTTAAAAGAAAAGCCAGGAACTAAAAGGCGACATACCAAAACAAAGACATAATATAAAAGTCAAAGATGCCAGTTGCATATTGAAATAAGAAGCCTCTCCTATTAATTGAAGACCAAAATCCATTACCAGTATAGTGGGCATTTGCAATGCAAGTAAGGAAATATACAAAGCATTTCACAAGGAATAGAAACTATGATTCTAACATGCCAAACTCAACATGATAAGAGGGCATTGAGAACTATTTGATATACCTGTCGCCTATTCATTTCTATCTCCACAAGATGAGCAAGAAGTTTCTCTGTCTCAATCTAAGAAGGGAAAAGTTGCAGAAGGTAAGTAATGAGACTATAAGAGACCTTGAGAAATTAAAAAAGAAAGAAGATTCAGCTTAGTACCTGGGATAACTGTGCTGAGTCATCCGATTCCGGGTAAAGAAGAAGCTGTGGCATTAAAAAATTATTTACACTTGTCAAGTACACTGAGTAACAGATATATTCTGGAATTCAGTGTGGGAGGCTATTCAAACCTGTTTCTTGATAAAGAGTGGCATAAATTCAAAAAGAGCAGATGCCCATGGTGACAGTTGAGATGAAATGTTGTTGGGGGAAACACCTTGCCTTAGCAAACTATGTATTTCCTGAGAAAAAATCCAACATCAACTTTCGTTAACAAAATAGAATCTAATTATTGGCATAATACACCAATTAATATATACTAAACTACCTTATGATACATCAGACACTCGTGAGAAAAAAAGTTATAATTAGATGCATGAATTACCTTCAAAAGAGCATACACTTCAGGGATGCTTTCGATCAGCCCCTCTGGCAGAAGAATGACTCCATGGTATTTATCTGATGCATTTGACTCAAGTCAGGTAACAAAAAAAGTATTATTTATCACAAAAAAAATCTGAATAGAGCTAATATATCTGAAACCTTGTTCTGCTCTGGCCTGGACAGCATCACAGATTTGCGTTGTCAAGTCAAAAAGAGTAAGTTTCGATGCAGCTACTTCCTCACCAAGTATTACCTAAAGTGCCGACATATTATAATGTTTAAAGAAGGGAGCCAACGCAAATGCCCATTAACAAACCAAAAGGTTATAAAGAAAACATACTAACCATGTTCGGATGAGACTGGAGTGTGCACTCTAAAGCAACATGCGATGCCTTACGGCCCATGAGCCGGATAAAATAATAGTACTAGAAGAAGTAACAAAACATAAAAGGTTAAAGAGTCTAATTGTAATTGGGAATAAACAAAACAGGAAAGAAATATTCTCCTCCACGTTTTCTTTTTCACTTTTATTTATAATAAAGACTTAAAACAGTTTCTGGATGGTCCAAAGAATTCAATATGCATTGTATAAACTAATTGGTTACTACTTACTAGACTATCAATAGCGACCGCTGACCGTTCACAAGATCACTATAAGTTAGGCATTACCTTCTCTGCCGACAGAGCATCAGTGCAAACATTGCTTATGAGCTGAGAATTGACCTGCATGTCAGGAAAAATGAGCCTTGGAAACAATTACCGGTATCATTATCAAAATTATTAGACAAAAGAGGGGGTTGGATGATAAACTTTTGGTTAGGATTTTAAAATTCAGAGTAACTCGAGTAAATGGCCCATATTATTTTTATTTAAAATCAATGCATTTCTAAGTTGCTAAGGACGATATCTCAAAAACCTTCACAAGATGTCTATGACGACTTCCTAAATTTTTATTGGTGCATAATCAATATCCCCAATCAAATTAGCAAAAGGATAGTTTGTGAACATAATCAAATTAACACGGATTAAAATTAAAATTAATGAAATCAACAGGTCATTTTCACACTGTCACAATGACTTTCATCCGACCCTATTCATCCTAGAGAATAAAAAAAATTATTAATGTCACTAATTGAACAATTATTAACATCAAGAATTTAGTATAACCAGTCAAATCCACAAGTACAAGTTTATTTATAGTGACACATCTTAGCATGAAGCCATGAAAATTTCCATTTGTTGGACAAATATATAGATGCTGATGAGATTTGCTAAGTGAGATAAAGAAGAAAGGGACACACCTCCCATCACTAAAGCATAACTTAAGGAAGTTGTGAGAAAGTGTTACCTTTTTGTACTTTCTATTAAGTTATATTTCTTAAGAAAAGCATAAGGGTGCATACCTTGCATATTGTATCAAAACCAACATCTGTTTCTACAAACTGATTCTTGAGATCTCCATTCAATGTGACAGGAACACCGATCACCTACAAATTTATGTTCAAGTAACTGGAGTCAAACAAAAAACTCAAAAAATGTTACCAAGCTACATGGCTGGGCACACAATAGCGAGACAAATACTAAATGAATGCACATACGAACAATGGCCATTTAATGTCCATTTAGTGACAACGACAATACCTTTGTTGGGCACTTTGCTTCAGCAAATGTTTCAGCAAGCTGAGCAGCATCTGTGTTCGATGTAACCCCTACAGCAAAATAGAAAAATACACAGGAATTAGTATCCAAACAAAAATTTCTTTACACCATTGTGGCTTCATACAAAAATATAACACTACCCCCAATGATAACCAGCCCATCCAGTTTCAAATTGTTGCATGTGGCTAGGGCAGCATTAACTTGCTCTGTTGTTCTTATTTGATCTTTGGTCCGTCCCAGCAAATCATAACCACCTTCGAAGATTAATCAAATTACATATCAGTGATAATGCATGGCCTTACAAAATAAAAGATTCAGTTTGACAATCAGACATCTACACGCACCTTGATTTTTGTAGGTTGCAAGAACATCATAGCTAATTTCCAGAGCTTTCTTGGCAAATAAACCTTCAGAACCACCTGTTCATGTAGACGACCTATATAAGTAAGTGATATTCTAAACAAGGATTATCAAAATTTGGTAAAAAATAATGGAGACAACTGACAATGAATGAAACATTGATATATTACAGGTATTTTCTGGTAACATGTACAGAATCTGTAGAACTGGTAGCAACGTATGCCTAACACTCCATAACTATAGAAGCTCACAAAAAGAAACTTACATAACTCAACACGTATTTGTCTTAAAAATGAAAAGTTAAGATGCATTAAGAGCTGATTACATTATAGAGAGGACTGTAGTCTGTAGATCAAAAATCATAAGCATGCATACCAATGCTATTGCAAACAGTTAAATGGCAACACTGAAAGAAACACATCCACTTACCTAGAAATCCAAGTAAAATATTTTTAGGGTTGTGGGTTTTAAGAGCACTGAGAAGGCCCCAAATGACATTATGGCCTCCAGGAGATTGTCTCCCACAAAACACTATTCCAACCCTGTTAAAATGTGAGAAGTTAGCAAAGTAATGAAAATCAAGGACGCATTAGAATGATATGCCTAAACCGTAATCCACCAAATACTTGGATTTTGACCAAAAACTCTGTCACAACAAATGATAGCAGAAGCAAAATAGCAAAATCAACATATGTACACACCTCTTAACTGGATGTTCAGTTATGATGTGAGCATCAGGAACTTTAGCAGTGGCTCTGAGGAAGTGAGCCAAAGGCTGACCATAAGTATGAGGAAAGGATCTACTAATGGTGTGAGCATCAGCTGCATCTGCAGCTGTAGTTGTATCACCAAACTCTACCCTCACGGTAGTACCCTACACAATGGCATTATGAATCAAACATAATTCACCAAAACTTCAAAAAGAGAAACACACAGCATCCAAAACAGAAAAAAAAATAAGCACAAGATTAAATAACACCACGGATAGATCTAAGCGGCAAAAAGGACCAACCATTAGCCGAACAGCACTAAAACAAATGAACCGTACACCCAACACCAATAGAAAGGTCGCATCATCATTAAACCGAGGAAGATACAAACTAAACAAAAAAAGATATCACTCTCACAAATCCAAAGTAGAAAATAAGTAGGAAAAACCTTAAGGCAGGGAGGGAGCTCAGGTTGATAAAGAGATCGGAGTTGCTGAAGAGCGGAGAGTTCTCTCGGGACGCCGAAATCGGAATCCATGGCCGGCGTCGATAGGTGTTGGTTGGGAGAAAGTGAAGAGAGTGAGGAGTGAAAACTACTGATGTTAATTATTTATATATACAAGAGCGGAAAGGAAAAGGAGAAGAAATGAGATGGCGTTGGCGATACAACCAACCAAAAGCAGGCACTCGTTTCGGCTCTGTCCGGACATTTTTGTCCCCGCTTTTGAGATTTGTTACAGTTTCGTAATTCACCCCAAGACTTCAAAATCATTTATTTATAATTTTATCTTAAACAAGGTTTTCAATACTTTATATTTTATGAGCATTGCGTGAAACCTTGCACTTATTAATCTTCAATTGTAATATCCTCGTGATAATATGATAATGTCAATGAAAAATTTCTCTAATTCTAATGACATCATGCACCAATCATGGAATTGGAATAATATAAGATTATCAAAATGCAGTAGGATTATTAATCGTAAATGATAAGCTTTCTACACTATCTAGATTGTTAAAATATGAAACATTAAGATGTTGGGAAGATGAAATAACTATTTATATGATATTGTTTATAAAAATACCTTAGTTACCCATAGCAAAATGGCCATTTACATACAACTATAAACATTTATTTGATTCATTTGAACACTAGAAGGTATATGATTCCTCACTTGTTTTTCTCCTTGGTGCTATATAGGTTACATAAAAATGAAGTACTATATCAAGAAAAAATATTTTCAATTTTGTAATGCATTATTTTATTATAATAAAATTCAAACTTTAATGCTCCTAATTTAAAAGAGATGGTTTCAGCCCCAAATCCCAATAGAGTGTTTATCTATTAGTAAATGGGTGTCAGTTTTTACAGTTGCAAACCAATCTTAGTTGATTTACTTTATAGGACGACGCTATTTAAACGTTCAACTTTGGTAAAAAGAAGAAAGAATCGAGGATAATACCTGAAGGTAAGTGAGAAAAGATACTAGAAGGTGAGACTTAGGCAGGGCAGGGAGGTAGGCAGATGAGGAACTAGAATAATGAAAATGGTGAAAAGGATATTCCAGTCATTTTGATGGAAAGGAATCCACTGACTCACCAAACCAAACAAAACTGTAAATGGGCTCCCTCGCTCGCTCGCTCACTCACTCACCAAACACTCAACCCTCGCATTTACTTTTATGTAATTATTAAAAGCAAGTAATCAAACTTTGCGGTACTAATCATTTTTGGCCTTTTCTAATTTAACAAGCTCCCCCTTTCTGTAAATGTTCATTGCAGCTGAAAGTCAATTTCTCATTCTCTACCCAAAAACCAGTTCACTGGTTATTCAACTCAGATTAACAGTTATCTATTTTCTATCAATTTGGAGACCTGAAGTAAAAAGAAAAATTCATTAATATAGCAGCTTATAGTTTAAACTCTAAAACTATTGGTTAGTACCAATTGTTTGTGCAGTCGAAAGACTCCAACAAAACATGGTCCTGGTTTCATTTTTTTCCTCCATCTCTTTCCCTTCGTCATCGCCATCTCACTTCCTACTCCTCTTTCTGCTTTTTTCTTTTCGAGTGGAACTGCCACCTGACTTGACTGAGGTAGTTTGGGTAGAAGGGTGAATAGGCACATCAAATAGCAAGAAATATGAAAAAAGCAAAGAACAGTTTGTCTAAATCTCCAACAATTTTTTTTTTTTTTTTTGCTTTGATCATATCAAATAGCAGTTTTTTGCTATTTCAAAGACAAAAGGTGAAAAGCAACAACAACGAGACAATTGTACTAATTAGAATAAGATTATTGCTTAGTGTAAGAGATAAGCCTCTTTTACCATTCAACCATCGATGTAAGAGCTAGGGTACTGAATGGCGAAGGGTGAGATTTGGAATTGCATACAACACTGGCAATCGAGTGTCCAATTGAATTTATTTCTTAAAATCAAAGCCCACCTAATAAGAGGAGCGATCTAATTCTCACCAAGCACAAGACCAAAAACTAGAGCTTGATTGCACATTGGAGGGCAGACAGCTAGCCACTTGAACCTCCTCCAACACCCTTATTATATCCCTCTATGCTTTTCTGAATTACCAAGCAAAGATGATCACAGTTCTATAGCATCAAAATCCATGCCAGAAAATGGATAAAACCCCGATCATCAATATACTACAGCCTATAGCCCTAGGGCAGTGTGGCCTCTTTATGACAGCCTTATGTTAAGGGTTAGCTCAATTCAATCATCCAAATCTGTCCCTATAAGCACAGTTGGACAAATCGTTAGCACACTATAGGAAAAGATAATTAAAAATAACAGCCCCGACTCTCTACGACTTCTATATCCTCACAACTTTTACCCAGTCTTATAAATTCTTGCAAGATCCAGTCACTGACGGAGCCTTCATAAACAAACATCAATGAAATGTTCGAAGCAAAACTGAACAACCATTCCCCTGCTTGCTTGCATAAAAACCCCATGATTACCAAAACCTTACCATAACTACAAAAAAAAGAAAAAGAACACGCCCAAAGAAGCAGACACTTGAAAAATGTAACCACTATCTGAGTCATACACCAAAATTTCCAGTATACAAAAACAACAAGAGAGAGAAAATATTCCCTTTAAGTCGTTGGGAATCAGAAAGTTAAAATGTGCAGGGAAACAGGTGGAACATATGATCTTGAAAAAGGCAACAAGACCTCAGCAGCTAGATTTGTGAATTTAGCACCCAACGCAATGTTTATTAATTCTCAAATGCATCAACAGTTGAGCAGAACAAGACGATTGAATAGTTAGCACATTTCAGACATCAAGAAACGTGCAAGTTTCTTCACTTCCAATGCACACAATAATGATACCCCTACGACAGCAACAATACCAAACAATGTGATGATAACAACTAATTTCAAGTACGAATATATTGTTGAGACCCACTAGAAAGTCATGTGAAATTTTGCCTCAAATGAGACAACTATGATGAAAACAGTTTCACACCTCACCGTTTGGCAAACATAAAATCAAACAAACACTCCCTCAAACAGAAGTCAAATTCCACCATGAAGGTACATATTTGCAATTTCTCACAGCGCTGCAGCAGAAACACAAAATAAGATAACTATTGGCGTAGGGCTCAAAGTGATCTAGTGAGCTGATTATTGGACGTTAACAAGAAGAAACAAATGTAAACACCTGATCCAACAAATCTGATCTAGAGAAAAATATTTGTTCAGCCACTGGTAGAAGGAAACGGAAAAGACCACAACAATCAATATTTATTCAAGGTTTCAGCATTAGTAAAACACTGGAATCATACAAGATATAAGACATTAGAACTGAAACACACATGATACAAATTAAATTACCACTCGCCATCAGAGTTAAACAACCACTTAAATTGCCATAATTATGTGTTCAAAATCACAGCAGGAAAAAAAAAGTCTGAGTCTTTCGAAATAAATGCCACCGAGTGCAAACATCTGAGCCTAGAAATATAACCACTGAGAGAAAAATGGCAAAAGACGAATCGACTCACAATCCAAGTTTGGACAAAGTTGAAACAAATTGCTCTCACTGCTTCTCCTCCCTCTCTCTGTTCCACTGTTCAATTCTAGCTCTGCGTTCTTCGCTGCCTTCCCTAACGGGACTCCTGCTCCGCCTAGGACTGCCGTGTCTTTTTCTACCACCATACCTGTCGTGTCTTTCCCCACTTCTGCGGCCATTTCCACGGTCCCTATCCTTATCACGCCTATCATGATCTCTATCTCTGTCCCTCCTGTGCCTCGGACTCCGACTCCTGCTCTTACTCCTACTGATCCTATATCCGCGATACCTTCCAAAGAGCTTTCTCCTCAAATCCCTACCAATCATCTTCACATGCATAAAATTACAGTAACCCCCACGATTACAACTATTCTCCTCGTACTGCCTGCAAGTAGCTTCGCGGAAATCTGTAACAGGAGAAAAATCAGCAATAATGGGGCGACCAGAGTAGAATCGGCCCTGAAGAGCCTGCAAAGCAGCTGCAGCCTGCTCCTCCTCCCTGAACTGGACATAGATGTTACCGATCATATGGTCAGCGAGATTATCGCAGACGTTGAGAGTCTCGATCTCGCCAAACTTGTTGAGTTCTTCAAAGATGTCTTCGTAGAAGTCCTCGAAGTGCTCTTGAATCTTTCGGGGGTCGATGGGCTGACCTTGGGGATCGACGCCAGGAGTAATCATGTCAGGGCGTTGGTACATATTGGATAAAACGATAGTTGGAGAGATTGTGGGACGGTTGTGGAGGCGGGAGCAGCGATCTCCATGACGGCACGCACCGATCTTAAAATAGAATGGGCAGTTCACACGGTCCTTCTCAGTACCGAATATTGATGCTAAGTGTTCCGCCATGTTGTATGCAACCGAGAGAAGATTTTCTATCACAAGTCCCCAATAATCTGAGCAAGAGAAATTCGATAAACCCTAATTTGGCTACGATGGGCAGGAAATTGGGGTAATCTCGACATAAGAGCTGCACGTATTTATTGATCTCTAAGCGCCGGATGCTTTCTCTAATCAGAGCCGTTGATTCATTAGACTTTAAGTCGTAGATAAACGCACACCAGGCCCAACTTAAGCCCGCAATATCGGACCATTAATTTGCCAAGGTTACAAACATGAAAATGACTTCGAACTTGAGTTGTTTGTGGATGCTATTTAGTAAACGGACACAAGCTTTTTATTGTGTCGGATAAAAATTAAATTAATCAATAATAAAAAAAATCCATTGATCGTATGAAAAAAATGTATAGTTCTAGGGCTCTTTAAATCAGAAATCCAGAATGTTACATTGACTGGTGTAGAAAATATCAACCCACGAGTAGAGCAATGTTTCATGAAGAAAACCAATCATACACATAATGAAATGAGATGCCTCTAAGCAAACTAGTAGTTCTTGATAAAAAAAACAAATTAACAGTTCTTTAAATGTAACTGGGGAGATAACAACAACAACAACAACAAGAAGCACACTAAGGCAATACACTGCTTGAAATTTAGAGACTGGGATCAGGCTCAAGAGAGAAAAGCCGATCGAGCAACATAACTGTCAAGCATTTGATCATCTTGGAAGACTTTTCATTGGAAAGTTCCGTAACGGGTTCTCCCTCAGTAACTCAGTTTCCCTGCACATATGTGACAATTAGGGGTTTGAATTTAGCCATCCACATGTCTGATCTGTAAAATCAAAGACACTTCTCTTCACCAATGGAAATTACAGCTTAAACTTACTTTTTCATGTTCAAGCCATCAATTTGTTGTCTAAGCGGAAAAGTTGAAGACTTCTCACCTTGACCGTGTGATCTATTGAGCCTGCTTAAGTATTTGACATCAGGTAAACAACTGATAATGCTTTGAAAGATGTATAATAAGCAGCAAATCAAATAGGAAATGGAATTACTCACTCAGTGCATTCATCGTCAACAAATACTTCAATGCACACACTTGGAAGTGGCGCTCCAGTTCTAGGTCCTGGTCTCTGGGGAACCTGAAAAAACAAATCATAATGATCCAGGCTAGATGTTTTATGTAATGAACCAGTTATGTTATATGTATGTTTTTAAATAGAAGATCACCTTAAAAGTTGTCCACTTGGTAGGTACTGCATTATTTTCTTTGTTCCTCTCAGCTCGAGCTCCAAGATTGTTCCAGGGGGGGTTAACATCTGTTTTTGACTTGACAGGTTGATACCTTAACATGGGTGCACTATTTGTGTCTTTGAAAATGGAAAGTGGAGCCCTTTGAACCCTATAACATCATAACAAACCAAAATGCTAAATTCGGTAGCTAAACCAGGGAGATACATTTAATGCAAGTATAGTTATGGAAATATGCAATGAACAATCAGCTGATAAAATCTTAATCCAACCAAAATATGGCTCAATTTCTATTCGCTCTTGTGGATTTTATTCTCTCTTTCGAGGTTTGTGATATTGTTTATGCGATACCAGTATATGCCTTTAAACATATAACTCAACAAGATCAGTAGAATCACTTCAACAACCAGTTCTTAATATCATGTCTTAGAACACTCATATTACCAGAAGATGTTATTTCGGATACCATAATCTTTAGAAACACTAAAATTCTTTAACTTCAGAAAAATCTCCTAACCTTGTTGGTCAATTTTATACACAACGAAACAGAATGCAGCATTTATTTGACACGGAAAATTGTGCACACAATATATGCCTTCAAGCACTCCTGACTCAAGGTAGTATTAAAGCATCTTCAAGCACAATTTGGCTATGAAAAATAGTTCCTATATTCCAGTAACAGTCTACTACCACTACGGGTGAACTTTTGCAGTGTTTCATAAATCAGAAAGAACAAGATTTAACAAAATGAAGAAAAGGCTTAATATTCATTGAGGACAATCCGAAAATCCTGCATGATTACCTGTCTGTCTTCAATTTGTTCCCAATAGCACTGGAAGTCTCCATGTTTCGTCTCCCTAGAACAGCACAAAGATTCACTTTAGCCCTAAGAAACTTGAAGTAAGCATGCTAGAGCAATGAGAACTTACTATTTCCTTCACTGGCCAAAACAGTTCCAAAACTTCGCACTGGCAAGTGATTTTCTCCAGCATCCTCCTATAAAATGCAACAAAAAATTATAATTTATATGAAAAGGCAATCAACTTTCTCCAAATAAGTTATGTTGCATACCTCCACAGGTTTTCGTGTTCTCATTGATCTAATAAGAAATTTCTGGTAGCTATCCTTCAGCTTTTCTATTGGTTGAGCATCCCTGAAATGGTCAGATATCAATTAGTTAGAAATTCGTCAATGAAACATAACATCAATTAATTAATTGAGAAGATATCTATCTGATGCAATCAAATATACAATGATGTAGTTGATTTTAGATATATTTTGAATCAGTAAAAAAAGAGTCTCATGATAAGAGATTTCAACCAAATTATATTCTTCCAGTTTTGAACTTAATTCACAATTCCTTCCAAATCATAAAGTAGTAACTAAGCTAAGCTGAACATATGCTTTACCTATACACAGTCAAACTAACAAACAACTTTAGGATACTTATTAAAAACCTACAGTTTGAAGTAAATTATAGTTAAACTATGCAAATTTCATTGCCTTCAACATCAAGTTGATTCAGAAAACAAGTTCTTCTAGGCTGATTAGAATATCACAACAATACAAAATAAAGTTACATTTGCTATAGGGTGAAATCTTAATTCATATGCATTGAAAAAAAAAGAGCAAGAAGCCAGCCTTCTCATTGAACAGATAATTAAGTGAACTTACATAGATATTCCAAGATTGAAAATGTCATTAGCGGCTTTCATTTTAGACTTGGATTCCATGTGTAAAGCATAAGCTATGTAAAATATTGCATGTGACATGCCAATTTCATTTGCATCAAGAAAATTGTAGATGACTTCTGCATCAACACAGTTTTCAGCCTGAAACCATTTCTTTATGACATCAATCTCAAGAAAAATTGAACCAACCATTAAAGTAAGAACCAAAGTCTTTATCATAAGGCATAATGAAGAGTGTAGAGAGAAAGAACCCACATATTCAAGCCAGATTCTGAGATAGCGTATGTCGTCCTTATAGCGGTCCGAATGCCAAAAGGCGCGTACACATTGTTCATATATAACTACAAGTCCTGAACTATCTCCTCCTGCAGGAAATGACTCCTGAACCCATTTGATACACCTTCAATATTTAAAGGGAAAAGGAGACCCGAGTTAAATATCCTAGATCAGAATAAAATAGGAAGTTCAAATGTAGAGATAAAAGAAACAACAGATTGGTTATGACTGTATCATTCGACAGGTAACAAACTGACTCTTTTTATTACTTATTATCCCAAATTTAAGCTAGACTTATTGTCAACAAGCAAGACAGCAAAGCAAGTTAGCTAATGTAAGAGCCCATTCAAATGCAAATAGCAACCTTTTCTTTGTTCAGAACAACACTGATTTCCGAGATCGGGTTGGTTCCAAAGAGCATAAATGATAAAAATTGGGAATAATAGACACATAAAAATCCTTTATTATTATATTTTTGGAGAGTATATAGTCAAAGCTGACACACAATATATGAGACCCGAAAATTATATGAAAATCTCAAACCATCAATCCAAAAGCTAGTACTCACTGGAGCCATGGAAGAAGAGGATCCTCCCCTTTATACTCATCAATTGCCTCGATCAAACGCCTAAACCCATAATGTAAACACAGTTAAAGAGAATACCAAAATTGTGCGGCATTAGAGGAACAAAACAGTTGATTATAATCAAGAAGAAGAGAAATAAAAGACCTTCGAGTTTCAATTAGAGACTTCTTGAGTTGATTTTGAGCGTGGGATTTGAGGGCGTCATTCAAAAGACGAACATTACGGCCCCTTTTCAAGGGCTTGACATTTTCCTTGAAGAGTTCCCATTGGTTACCCGTATCCTCTTTGGAAGCAAGAAACAGAGACTCCGGATCCAAACCCTGAATATGAATATCATCCATGACTGCTGCAGCTACTCTTCTTCTTTAGCCGTACAGGAAACAAGAATATTTTCAAATCTAAAAGAGAGAACTAGCCGTTGGCGAGGGGGGTGGGGAGAGCGTGGTTTGAATTTAAAAAGGGGTAAAGTAATGGGCTTGGGCTAAAAAAGTGGAAGAAAAAAGCCCATATATTATAGAAAGATAAATAATTGATAATGACAACGGGCAAATGAAGCACTGCTCCCATTGGTCCATTAGTTTTTGAACTTATCGTATAAGCTCCGTGAAAAGTAGGTAGTTGTTCCCAATAAGGAATTAAAATATTTATTATCTTCAGGACCCTATCTTTTACATTTTAAGCGTTTGGTCCTTAGTAGTTAGTACTAGTACAAAATCAATGGTCAATTATTGAGCAAGAAAAGGTTAAAAAATAGTAGGGACTATAAATGATATTTTCGTTGTGGATAATGGATGACAAGTTGCATCGTCAAATCATTCAACAAAAACAAAACAAGAGAAACTATGATCCTGACCGTCCACATCACCTGTTATTTCTAATCAATACCTGTTGTTTAAGCGGCATACCCGAAACAAGAAGGGGCACTATCTGCAACAACAAAAGAAATAGTTGATCCGGCGACAGGAAGAAATAAATGGCATCGATTATTTTGACAGCAGCTCCGGCAAGAGAGATTAGGATCCTCCGATCAGATTTGACGGGGGGATGTGGAGATTTGAGCAAGGTTTTCCCGAAATCATTATCAGCAGTTGGAAATGGGAGGAAGAATAGAGCGGGGAGAATGGAAGCGGTGGGAGGAGGGGCCAAGTACAAAGGAACGCAGATGAGAGAGAGGAAACTGACGGAGATGATAGAGAAGAAAGTGAAGGAAGCGGAAGAGGTGTGCGGAGAAGATATGAGATCGGATGAGTGTAAAGTAGCGTGGGATGAAGTGGAGGAAGTGAGTCAAGCAAAGGCCGATTTTAAGCTCAAACTGGAAGTCAGAGATCCTCTCGAGTATTTTTGCCAGGATCATCCTGAAACTGATGAGTGTCGCGTCTATGAAGATTAGATTATCAGATAATTATTATTCTACTGTTTGCTTCTCTTTCTCAATTTGTAAAATTATAACGTCGGTTGTGGTGTGAGACACAAATTTAGTACCTTTTCCTTGTACAATCTCATTATTATGAAATGCAACGCTTGGATTTGAGATGAGAAATACTAGTAGCATTTTGCCATTACTTTGACAGTACAATCCATTGCAAATATGCAATAGCAGCAATACATCTTCAAAACAGTGCCTGCTAATCTTAACGTGAAGGTTTTCAAAGAAAATAATGAACCCGAATTCTATTGTGCTTTGACATCAACACTGAAGCCATATTCCTGATCACACCCCAAATAAGAATCACACATCAAATACAAAGTATACGACTTGGTACCAGCTTCCAAAGGGGCAGCGAATTCCAGCTTCACCTTTGACTTCCTCTGCAGTGAAACCCTCTTGATTGCTAGCAACTGGTTGCTCTTTGTGTCCCCGACAACAAGCCACCATCCTTCTTCCTTGGGATTTGGATACCTGGATGCATCCACCGCTGCCCTCCCTTCCACATCCCTTTCCAGCGTGACTACCAAGCTTATGTCTTCTCCTCCCCTCACATTCTCATCCTCCACTACCTCATATGACATGTCCATGTTCGGGAATCGGTTGCAGAACCTCACAATGTCTAGCAACTGCGAGTCTGACATCTGCAGCAGCTCTCGCCTCTCCTCGTCTTCCATTTCTACTAGATCAAACACTGTCTCTATGCTTTTTCCAGGATTGTCTTGGCATTTCTTGGCTAATTCCTTTGTAAAGTGTGGCAGCTGTACAAGGATGGAATCACGCTCCCACATTGCCTGTGTTACCATTTGGCTGATTTCCATTGCCATCAGAGCAAGGTTCAACCACCCATTGCTTGAAATCACATCA
Organism: Euphorbia schlechtendalii; assembly: GCA_949673415.1. NCBI lineage: Eukaryota > Viridiplantae > Streptophyta > Magnoliopsida > Malpighiales > Euphorbiaceae > Euphorbia > Euphorbia schlechtendalii. The sequence goes on along the minus strand of CATIWQ010331096.1, from coordinate 24,663 downwards.
ACCATTGCCTGAAGCAACCTAGACGCAGACAGAAGCACCTCCCGCTGGTCCAATGCGAAGGACCCGCCCACAGATTGCCTCGAGAAATGAGCTTGGAGCAGCACATTTGCCTTCACATGTGGATCAGTGAGTCTGGGATTTTCATATGAGAATCTCTGATGATTGATCAGCCTTCAAAGCTTGTCCTCCTCACCTGGCCGTATTGGAAGTTGTGCATACTCCGAAGCCGAAGCCAGAATTTCCAAGAGACCCTTCATCTTTGTTTTGGAAGTCAAAGAAGAACTAAACCGTTCAATAGTAGTGTAACTGATGTAATAGTAGGACGCAATCATGCCAAGATTCAATGGAGATAAGTCCATGTCCTCTTCGATTGAAACATATTTACTCCCTTCCAACTCGCTCAGTGTGTTCTCCACGAGCTCTGAAAGAGGATCAGAAAGATGTGCATGACCAACTCCCTGGAGATTGTAATAGTTTGGATTTTGGGTAAGCCGCCGATACATGAAAGTCCACCTAAGATAGTCCACCGCATCCTGCTTGTTCAAAACAACTCCGGCAACAATTTCTGCATTAAAATTGTCATGCAGAAAATGGTGCAGATGACTTTCAACAGGGAATGCTTCGTACAAGAATTTCTTGCAATATTCTTTGCGAGGTGCATGGCACAGGATGACACACTTCCCAGAGTTGTCTGAAGAGGCCGGCTAGCATGACCCATCATCTGCAACAGATCTGTCAGGGGGTAATTCATGTGCGCACTTTCACGACCATCGTAATACTGAGTTCCCATCACAACAACCAAATGAGCTGACAATGGCACTCCCCAACACATCCAACTGTTCATAACACAAACCTGAATCCAATCAGCCTCAAACAGCTGTGATACAACTTCTTGATCCAAACTACTCAAACCCTCGTGCAAGTAACCAACCCCAACAAGCAGAGTGGCTCTCAACATTTCATCCTGAATTTTATCAACAAAAGGCTTCAGTTCTTCTTCAGAAAGCAAGAGGAAAACAGGCTCATCTCCACCATCCATACTTGCATATGTCAGTAAATCCACTGCAGTAAGTGGTACATGCTTTCTTGTAGGAACAAAAACAATAGCAGGCTTTATGTTTTTGGTGTGCTGGACTATGGCAGTATATGTTGGTTTTGTCATGGCCAGCATTCTGGCTTCAAAATTAGCAATATCCACTCCTTGTATGTGTATTTCCAAGGGTACAGGACGGACGCCAGGTGGGAAATTAAAAAGACCGTGCAAAGATGCTCCAATCCATTCTCCAAGATCTTTAGCATTAGCAAGGGAAGATGATAAAGCCACAATCCGAATCTTTTTCTCGATCTGACTGCCAATGTATCTCATCCTTGAAACAATCACTTCTAATACAGGACCGCCAAGACCCCCAATTAAGTGGAGTTCATCGATGATGAACAGACTAACCTGCTGCATATATTTCCGCTGTTTCCACCGACGAGACAAGGCATCCCATTTCTCCGGAGTGCTGATATTATATTACCCTATTCAAGCAGTTTCAAATCTGTCGCTGTCTACCCAGTTAGCTCAATGACTCGCATACCTAGACCTCGACCAAATTTTGTGTCCCAATCACGATAGCGTTCCTTGGCAATTGCTTCTAAAGGTGCAATGTATACAGCACGCATGACATTATCAGGTCCATTATGGTGATTCCTTAATATAGCAAACTGAGCACATATGGTTTTCCCACTGCCAGTTAGAGCAGCAACCAATACATTGTCATCGGTATTATACAGAACGGTAAAAACCTGTGTTTGGACTGGATTGAAATGCTTAAAATCTTGATAAAGAGCTTCGTATGCGGGATTCCTCAGAGCAGTCACGGGCAGAGGTTGCAAGTCCAACAACTCAGTCGGAGGAGGATACTTCTCTGGTAAGATGAGGTGCCTAAACGAGACTGGCAAAACAGTTTGCGACCCAAGCCATTTATCTGACACAACACGGATAAAATACTGAGGCGGCAATGGCTCATAGATAGGTACAGTGAAAGTCAATGTGTGGTCCTCATCAATGTACTGTTTCTTTAGCATGAAGTACTCGTGATGGAGAATAGATTCACCATCATTATCCTCCACAATCATCCAAAATGGCTCCATATATCCGTGAACCTTGTCCTCCCTTTGAAAGTCTGGTATAATAGTAAGCTTGACCCTCAACACCGTTGGAGTGATCGGCTGCACATGAGCAGCCAGGTTTAGCTTTGGGAATTGGAGGATGAACTTGTGCAGTGTTCTTCCCATTTTTGGAAAACGGATAAGTTCACCGACCTCCTGTGATGATAGATCATAATAACTTTCCCAAGCCATATCTTTTTTTCCAACTTCATTAAGATTTCATTTGGGATCCCATGAAATTGACGAAGAGGGGTCTGGACACTCCACATTCTCTTGTTGACCATCTTGCACAAGTTCAGAGCCTTCTCAGCTAATTGTGCCCAACCTCTTTTCAAGACAATCTCAAAAAGAGCTCTCATAAGACGGCCTGCACTCTGAAAAAAAATTCAAGACAGGTAGTTAGAAACGTAACACTAAATAAATTCAGCTGAACTAAAAAAGAAAAGAAAAATTAATAGAAATAAACCTGAGTTATAAACACCATGTCTGAAGTGAGGGAAAGTCCCTCAAGCTTAAGTTGTGAGATATAGGCTTGAAGCAACACATTGATCTTAGCACTGGGCTCTTCTAGGCTTTCCTTGATTGGAATAGGAGCCCGATTCAAAAGTTTGGCTAGCTCCATCTTCTCATCTTGCCTCACTGTCACATATTTAAACTCTTCACTCAGTGAAAACAAATGGCATAGCTCTATATCCCCCATGGTTGGCTTCAGGTGTTCATTATATGTGGATATTGTTCCATGAGTTATATAGTAATAACTAGCAATGCGACCCAAGTCAGTGACCTGGAAATATCCACTTTTTCTGTCATACTTAACCAGGTTATTTTTGTCCAAAATTGTAGCAGCCGAACGAATCTGCAATCACAAGAATAGATGCTTAGTAAGCTACTGCAAACATTAGGTTTAAGGAAAAATGAGGCACTGAACAACAAAGCATAGCAATTTGAAGTCCAAGTTCCCACTTTACTTAAATAAGTCAGCTAACATGGTTTGCAAGAACTCAAAATTTGCAACAAAGGTGCATAAATTATTTAGCATGCCAACTGAATTTGTCAACTCTTAAATACTTTATTAATTTAAATATGCAAATTAACAGTGAACCTATAATAGACATCTTGATATATGCATAAAAGACAAGTAAACCGAAAATAGAGATATTAAAGGTCATTACTTACCAAATTTGCTCTCCTCTCCTCCAAGGTTATATCTGTAGTGAGAACATCCGGTGCTAAGCCATAAAGTGTTGGATTTCGCAGCATGTGAACATACAAGTAAGTGTAGCCAAGCCAATTGCAGGCTTCTCTAGCATTTTGAACAGTTCCAAGAACAATTTCTGCATTCAATTGATCAGCCAATTTGGATATGAACTGACTTTCAATAGGAAGCTGTTGATTCAGTAAAGACGAGTAGTATTGAAGTTCAGTATGGCCTGTGACGATAATGCCTTCCTCTTGTGAATCAAATTGAGGCCTTCCTGCACGACCCAACATTTGCATAACATCCAAAGGACTTAATCCAGTCCATGCTCCTTTTTCTGGATTGTAAATCTGAGTTCCCTTTATAATCACGGTATGAGCAGGTAAGTTAACACCCCAGGCAAGAGTTGCTGTGGAAACCAACACTTGTACATGTCCATCTGCAAAAAGATCTTCAACAAGTTGTCGGTCAACCCTAGTCATTCCAGCATGATGAACAGCAAACCCATATGGCAGAAGATCTTTCAAGTCATTGCTTTTGACCATATCTGTATGACTCTGGAGAATCTCACGACTTGCACTGTCCTCTTTCAAGAATCTGCCGAGTATATCATTAGCAAGTGCTGAATCCCGTATAACTCGAGCTGTCTTTGATGTTTCCTTTCTTGAGTGGACAAATACAAGAACTTGATGCTTCCCTGCTACTGCCATAACCTTCTCATAACATATATCATTCATCAGCTGAAACCTCTGCAGCTGCTTTTTCAGAGTGATTCCAATATACTGTTGAGACAGAGGAACAGGTCTGTAACTATTATCAAAATGGAAGAGTCCTTTCTCAACATCAACACGTAAGAACAGTGCCACATCTTCAAAGTTAGGAAGAGTAGCAGACAAACCCACCAGCCGGATATGTTCTTTTGTAGTTTCAATTTGCCTTACAGTTCTGGCTACAATACTTTCAAGGACTGGTCCTCTATTGTCATGTAGAAGGTGAATCTCATCAATGATAAGGAGTTTAACAAGCTGAGTATATGTGCGATCCCCAGATTTTCGGGTAATAATATCCCACTTCTCAGGAGTAGTCACAATTATCTGGGTTTCTTCAATTTGTTGGCGGGTCAGTGTCTGGTCTCCACTCAGTTCTCTAACGCTGACACCATAACCTTGCAGCCGATTTGATAAATTGCCAACAATCTCAGCCACAAGAGCTTTCATTGGTGCAACGTAGACTATCTTATAATTGCTATGGTTAAATGAACCATCAGGATTCCTGTTCAATGCAATCTGCTGAAGTATAGTGAGTACCGCAACATTAGTTTTTCCTGCACCAGTGGGGGCACACAGAAGGATATTATCTGCCTTATAAAGGGCAGTCTCGTAGACTCTACTCTGCACTCGGTTCAACTGTTGCATCCCTTTAAAAGCAGGGTGTGCCCAATCTGGCATGTCACCTATCTTCACAAGCTTCTCATCAGGTGCTATCGGTCTAGGCTTCAAGGCAGGCACATGAACTTCTTCATAGCCCTTTCCTTGATGCTTGTAGGAACCAACTGGAAGATCACACTTCTTATTTGCCATGAACAGGACACCCTGAATGCTTTCTAGATCCACCAACTGGGGCTGCCCTGTAAACCACCCACTGCCTGCTTCTCTATCAGCAAGTCCACTCCTATCCCTATCATTGTCTCCACCACTCCCCTCCTTGAGCCGGCGAGCCTCTTCTCTTATACTCTTCTCCAAATTCTTTTGTCTCTCTTTCGCAGTTGCCCTTGTAGTATGCAACTGCTCTAAAACTGCCACCAAATCCAGACCCGAATTCATCATTTCGTCTTCAATTTCGTTCCTCTCATCTAGGTCTTTGGCACTTGCCAAACGGGTACACCATACAATCTTTAGCCTAGTTTCTAAAAGAAACTTGCTGAGGTTGAACTTTTCGTACTCCAAATGATACAGTAACTTCCTTTCAACATCCCTAACATCCTCCAAAGCGAGAACTTTTAGCACCTCCTCGGCAAGTTTTTGGCACTGTTGTGGATCAATTTGTTGCTCATAAGCTTGTGAGATCTTCCTTTGAAGCCAATAAGCATCAACATCCTGCACATTAAGGCTTATGCCTTCATTAGCCTCCGTCATTTCTTCATCATCAACAGCACCGCCCATTTGCATAGCCCCAGAACCACTTGGTTCTGCCACATCATCCTCCTCCTCCAAATCATCAGGGACAGCATCAAGATCACTCTCATCTTCGTTGTCCTCGTTGTCCTCATCAAACTCAACAGCCACACCTACATCATCATCAAGGGCATCATCACCATTAGCAGCAGCAGGACCAGCAACATCACTCCCATCTTGGTAATCTGTGATGAGATTGCCAATTTTGACAAGCTGATCAAACGCGTTGCTATCGATATCATATAACAACTTCTCAATTTCCTTCTTCTTATCAGGTGTCTTCACAGCCTTGTTATTGAGGACAGCCAAAATCTCATCTGCAGCAGCGCTAACTATATTCAGAGGTTGACCCCCCAACTGATGTTGAATAAAGCTAAGCATGGCCTCATAGGCAGCCCTGGTTTCCTTGGTTCTGGGTTGATAAATGCCCTCCTCTGTACAAGCAAGGACACTCTCGTCCCGCAGGCGGCGCTTCTTAGCTTGACAACTCAGAGCAGGCTCTAAATGTGGGCCCCGCTCCTTCTTCTTCTTAGATTTCTTAATCCTCTCGTCTAGCTCAGGAGGTCTACCTCTAATAGCAAGGCCACCAAAGCCTTCAGGAGGAATCTTCCCCCGTAGAGACTCAGGCTCACCGCTGGGTTCATGAGTGGCACGTGATCGATTTTCAGAGTTAAGGACCAAACCGGAAATAGCTCGGTATTCATATTGCTTCTGACGAGCGTGCGCCTCAGCACCACCCCCGAGATGCGCCATTTGAAGCCGCTGGAATCCCTAATCAAAGAAATTCAATAAAAAAAAAAAAGAGCCTTACACAGGAGATATATAAAAGAAAAGGAAAACGGCGGGATCGAGAAAACGAGCACGGAAGATACACTACAGAATTACTGGCAAATCCAAATGACAAGCAGAACAAAAATGTACCTGATTTCAGCGATGGAAATAAAGAGGTAATAGAGGCGATGAGAGGGAATCGAGAAGTTAGTGTGGTATCTTATTTGCATGTATTTTTTTCCTTTGCTTTTTGCATCTGCGCGCATCTATACTGGAACCGACGTTTGCATGGTTTGTTGATATCTCACCGCCATATATTCTTCCCTCAAAACGCCCCGTTTTTTTTAACGATGGACTGCAAGAAAATCAGCAATAAGCCCAATCTCACCGAAGGAGCCCAGCCTATTTTTTTTGTGTCGCCTAACATTTTGCACACAATTTTCCTAGGAATTTACATAAATATAGGGATGAGCGGAGTCATTCCTGATCAGTTCGTTGTTCGGATCGATAAAATATCGACTCTGTTTGACTCTATTTATACATGAACAGTTCGTGAATATTATTTTATAGTTCAAATATGTAAATGAACATGAACAAGTCAAAACTCAGCCCGTTAACTAGTGAACTGACTCGATAAATGTTGGTGAACTAGCTCGATTATTATTATTATTACATTTCAAAAATAAAATTTTATAGAAATCAGAGTAAAGTATTGCTACATAAAAATTATATTAATACAACAAAAATAAGTTTATGGTCCACTTTAAATTATGTATTGAATTGGTAATGTTGTTCGGGAACAAAATTCAACGAGTTCGTTAGCGGAAAAATTAATGAACCGTTCACAAACAAAATAGATGAGTTGTTTGTAATTAAATTACAAAAAAATGAACATTTAAACGAACCGAATAAAAATAAAATTTTGAACTCAATTAAAACTCCAACTCAATATTTGTTTGTTTAAAAATTAATAAACAAACACAAAAGGTGCAACACGGCTATTTAGTTTTTCTTCACAGTTTAATTGTATTTTCGGCCAATAGTTTCAAGTTATAACATTTGAATTGTATTTTTGAACAAATTCCACACATATACCTCCTTTTCGTATACACCTACACCATGTTTTCTTTAATTTGTTTTAATTTTTTTATATTTAGTTATGTTTTGCATTTATTTCTTTTAATTATCCAAACAATTAGTAAAACATTTTGTAGTTCTTATGGTTTTGCTTCTGGTTTAGAGGGTGTTTTTCTGAATTCTAGTACCCGTTTGTTGAGGTGTCACTCATGACATGACCTGATTGAGGAGCATATAAAAATATCATTAATTAATAAATATGTAGCTGAAAAATAACTATACTACAATTATATCATTATACTTTAACACGAACGTAATTAAATCACTATACAGGAGCGAAAACATAAACTTTTATCAATTTGTTTGGAATCTCAATGAAAATGAAATAAAAAAATGTATGATCATGAGTCCACATTCAAAGAATCAATGCACTTGTAGTAGTGTTAGTTTTATGTCCTTCCTATTAGCATAAAGAAATGGAACCAGTTGGCATGCCAAGATCAAAATGCTCCAATTTGTGATGCCTGAATATTAAAGTATGACGTAGAAAAGAAATCCCATTAAAATTAAATTGTTTCCTTTGTAGAGAAAATAGCGCAAACACAATTCATAGTCGCATCTGCCCCTTATCTGGCATTTAGGTTGAGTAGAATATACCAAAACTGAATGCATACATCTCAGATTCTAATTAATTGCGTGGTAGTGTCAATAAATCCTGACTAGGAATCAAGCCTCGTAATAGAATTGTGGCTGGTGTTGAAGAAAATATACAAGGGTAAATGAGACATATTATATGTATAATATAATACTACAGTAGTATTTGGGGGATTGAATTTGAGGAGAGAATGAAGATAATGGAAGAGTTGTAGAATAAAAAATGAAGACTTAGTCCAAAAAATTTGCTAGTCCCCTGAATTTTCAAAATGATCTCGTAGTTCCCTCAACTTTAAAAAAGTGATCACGTAGTTCCCTCAACTTTAAAAAAGTGCACCACTTTGCTCCCTCAGTATCACATGTCAACTTCTGATTGGAGGGAAAAAAAATTAGAAAAATTACATCTTTGAAAAGTTAAACCAACCAGAAAATGACACGTGGCATAGAGGGAGCAAAGTGGTGTATTTTTTGAAAGTTGAGGGAGCTACGGGGTCATTTTTTTAAAGTTGAGAGAGCTGCGGGATCATTTTAAAAATTCAGGGGGTAGCAAACTTTTTGGGATAAATTCAGGTAGCTAAACATGTATTAAATTAAAAATGAAAAAGATAAAATAAAATGAGAGGGAGAAAGGGGAGTCCGTACACACTGCTGCTAGTTAGAAGACAGAGTAGAGTAAAGGTACTCCTACAAGGCAAGTGGGAAGAGAAGGCCCCAGCTGTACTGTACATTTCTGCTCCTTTAATTATCATTCGTCAGGCCATGTCAGGTCAACTCTTTCTACGCTTTATTTCTACCATTTCAAACATTTAACTTACCTTAACTAAATGTGTATTTATAGTACTAGTATATTATAAAAGCTCGCAAAAACAATACATGAAATTTAATTTTCACTAGGATAGCCATTCTTAACATTAAATTCAATGTAACATTTTTGAGCAAAAGCATTTGGCATATAAAAAATTTAGTTTTTGTGAGTTTTCATTCCTTGGCTTAATTGTTTTCCATTTCCTTATGTATTTGTCAATTATTAATTTAATATCAATAAGAGATTAAATGAATTACTATTAATAATTGGGTAATCACGTATAAAACTAGAAACCTATCATCGTAAGAGAAAAAAGTTGGTATTTTATCAATATTGTTGATTGGGGGAGTTGAACCCACGACACTACATTTCTTTATTTTATTTAAGAATGCGGTGATTATTAGATCAAAACCTAATGAATAAAACTTACTATAGTATTATAGAGTAATAAATAAAAAGTGAAGAAATAATATACATTGTTACACTAAAATAAAGCAGCTCAAATTCTATACACCTACATATAAAATAAAACAAATGATTAATTCATAATTAACACTTTAAATTTGACGGTATTCACTGCTTATCATCTTCAATTTTAAAAAATTTATAACAACCTCCTAAATTTTGTAAAAATGACATTGAGGAAACTAATGAGTGTAATTTAGAACCTTAATAAGATTTTTCGAAGTTACGAGCGATAATTGATATTTATAACTTAGATGTTTATATTTGATAACCTTCTTTACTTATCAATTATCATTCATGACTTCGAAAAATGTTATTAAGATTCTAAATTACATTCATTGGTTCAATAATATGTCTAGAATAGAGCCACCACTGGCCTACGCGCTTTATTAGTCAGGGCCACTACCACCTCTGTGGTTCATATGCTTCTACTGTAAAGGAATCTTCATTTAATCACTCACATGCACCAATTTTGTACCACACTTTCCTTTTTCTAACTTTTTTGTGTAAACTTCAATTCCACAATATCTAGTTGCAACTTTTGTAGCATAGAATCAATTACCACAAAAACCTTACCTTACTCACACCTGTCCACCTACGTAAAATCCAACACTTTGTGAATTTATTAACTGCAATTATTTTTCAAGTCAGATTGAGCTATGAGTGTGAATTAACAATTCTTCTAAAACGCACTTCATGATGATCTGCAATATATAGTTTTATATCATTATGTTTGAAACTACAGAAGAACAGCAAAGTGAAAATATATATGTCACCGGTTCGGATCCGCTTGAATATATTGGACCCGGATCCGACGGATCCATAATTTTAGGATCCAGATCTAACGGATCCCACTGATCCGGGTCTATAAATGGGTTCATGTTCACCTTATTTTAAATAATTTACATGCTCATTTAATTATGTTCATGCAATTGAATTTACGTTGATATCAAATAATATTAATTATCCAATAATTTCGGAGTAAATAATAAATAAAAAAGTACAATTAATCTTTAATTACGGATCCGAGTTTCATTATCAAATCCGGACCCGGATCCGGATCCGACGGATCTATAAAATTAAAATCCAGATCCTAAAAAACAAATCTGAATCCACGGATCCGGACTGGGTCTAAAATCCGTTGCCATCCCTAAGTATAATCTCAAGAATTGTCATTTAAGTAGACAGGTTTTTTCACTAAAAAAGATAGTCAATTAAATAGAATTATCGGCAACAACAACCAGAATTAAAGCTGGACACTTCATATCACTCTACTTGTTTTCTGAACAATCTTACTTCATGGACTTGTATTTGCAACCACCACTTAAATAGAATAGTAAAGCAACCTGATTCGCAGACCTATTAGCTTACACAACACGTGTGTTCAAAAATATACCGATCCAATTCCTACTATCTTTCAAAATGCAAATAAGTTGAGCTAAAAAAAAGTAAGACATTGTTTAGTGTGTGCGTGTATATTTTACCAAATAAACAATGAAGTTTAGCTTTTTATTGTTTTTTGATTGGCGAATTCATGATGAATGAATATTATACACGCTGTTCCTTTCAATATATAATTATATACACGATAAAGTGTTGAATCAATCAATTTTGTTAATATTGGTATAGTTATATTTAAGTCCATTTAAAACGCTAAATTTGACATTATTGACCCAAGTAAAGAAAAATAATAGCATATGATAAAGTCAAAGTAATAGTAAGTGATTCAAACTTTCTTTTTTGGCAGACATGGTTGATTCAAACATTAAATATCTACCTTATATATCCATTAAAAATATGTCTACGTTATACTATCTTTTACGGTACAATTTAACATAAGATCTCAATAGCATTTCATATTGCTTAGACCAACAATTTGCTTATTTTCAAACTTAGAATAGATGAAAACAAATTTTCAAGAATTTTTTTTGTAAATTTTATGATGACGTTTTTAACAAATTTTCTATCACTTTATTTCTTATCGCTATTAGATGAATGGTGTAATGATTCATCTTACGTGATAATGAGCTGGTAATGATTACGTTATCAAAAATAAATTCGTCATAACTCGTGCCAAATTTTTTCAACATATGTACACTGTGTTATTGAATTGAAGAACTCATATACAACGACTTTATATACACTATATTACTATTAAACTCGGATCTCTTATATTGATGGGATTAAATGAACCGAACTCATGTGAAATTGTATATGTAAATAGTTAGCCGAATTAAACTTAATCAGATTTTATACTAAATTGGCATAAAATTATCTCGGGAAAGAGAAAAATAAAACGTCATAGCATATTTAGTAGATAATTTATTACATTAATTTTCTTAATACATTGGTAAAAATAGACAATTTCTTTAAAAAAAACAAACAATTTCTTAAAAAAATGACTCTACATCAAATCTTCTATGTTTACTTTCCAATATAATGTGGTTCATTTAATATTGAACATTATCTATTTGCTCCGAAGATCAAATAAAAGTTCTAATAATCAATGTAGTTATATTTTGTCAATAAAACAGATCATTTAAAAAACTGTTTGATATTTGAAGGCCTAACACATACTTTGCCCCCTCAACTTGGCAACTTTTTACTTTTGGCACCCTTAACTTAAGTTTGTCTCTGCTAACATCCTAAACTTGGTAATTTTGCACCTAACAGCCCCCTCTCGTTGACTTAGTCAGCGTGTGTATGTCACGCTGCTGAAGTGGAAGACATGCAAAAAAGTTTGTCCACCTCAGATAACAAAATTATTATAAAAAATAAAAATTTAAAAAAATTGAAAACGACAAAACTGAAAAAAATCAATCGTTTTCTTTCCCCAAGCTTTTCCCCCCTTGAACTTGGCATTCCCAAAATTCCCTGTCTGAAAAATCTTCATTTCCTTCATCACACATTAATTTCTTCGATTAAAACTAATAAACTACCAGAATTCCGGTGGCGAAATCGTCGGTGACTTCACATTACTACAATTGTTAGTTATCGTTCAAAAATCGAAACCCTAAGTTGCTAGAATTCTGAAAATCAGAGATCCAAACTACGAAGTTAGAGCTTACTCTTCCATAAATCAATAGGTAACCTTCTTCAAAAGTGTTATTTATTGAAAATTCTTCTCATTAGAACAACATGGAAGTTTATACTACTGAAATTTCTTCTCATTCAGTAGTCTATTTAAGTTTTCCATTGATGTTGTTGAAATTTATACACCATGATGTTGAAGTTCAAGTTTGTTATTTTTTATTTTTTATCAGGGTTATGAATGCGAATTACTGTGAATTCTGAGTTGTGGATTATGATTGTGTTAATTACTCTGATTGTGTTAATTACTATGGGAATTTTGAGTTGCAAGTTCTAAATTGTGAATTTTGAATTCTGAATTTTTGTCATGTAAATTCTGAGATGTATTAGTGTCATACTTTCCATGTAAATTCTGAGTTGTTTAAGTTGATTAATGAATAGTTGATGGTTGGTGTAACAGGGAAAATGACTGAGATGGAAGTCTCATTTTGCCTGCATCATGGAGGAAATATAGTTATTGAAGATGGTCGGTTTGTTTATAAGGGAGGAAGGCTTGAGAATGAGATTTGGTTTGACGAAGACAAAATCAGCAAGCTTGAAATTTTATAGGCCATATGGGCTGTGAAAAGTGTGGGTCACTGTATTACACAAACAAAGAAGATGGGGTATTAATTGAATTGGCTAATGATAAAGATGTAAGCAAATATGCTTCAACATTGATTGAAGAACAGTCAACTATTTATGTGGATGCTCCATATGATGACTTGGCACTTTGGAAGAGGTGGGGTGAGGATGACTTAGCAGCCCACATGGCTAAGGCAATAATTGATAAGGTTTCCAAAATGAGTATAAAAAAATTACCAAAGCAAGAGGTGGAGGCAGTACCATTAAAACAAAAACCAAGATCTAAAACTGCTGAGAGTGAAAGTGACAGTGATCCAAATTCAGATGAGAGTGATTCTACAGATTCAAATGATGATACTGAAGAGGATCCTGAATTTAAAGCTGGAGGGGAAATAGAATATGATGGTAGTGAAGATGATCTTGAGTTTGCAGATGTGATAAGGGGGGAAAATCAAGAAAGTTGAAAATCAAAGAAGAAAGAAACAAGCAGAGCAGACAACATCTGCAAAGTTTAGGTCAGTTGGAGTAGATCAGGGGTATGAGAATGGTTTATCATCTGAAAATCCTTACTCTGGTTTGTTGGTTGGAGATGAAAAGTACATTGACAGCTCCGATGTAGACAGTTTTGAATCAAAAGAAGAGGATGTGAGTGGAGATGAGTGTCATGCAAGAAGGAAGAAAAGAAGTAGTGTGCACTTTGATCCGAAATGTGAACTGCCCTTATGGGAGTTGGGAATGATTTTTAAGAGTGTCAATCAATTAAGAGAAGCAGTAGCTACATATTTTGTGAAGAGAGGAGTGCAGGTATACTACAAGCAGAATGAGAATCACAGGGTTAAAGTTAAGTGTTCATATGTTGATGATGAAGGTAACAAATGCCCTTGGTTGTTGTTTGCAAGTTTAGACAAGAAGAGTGGGAATTTCATAGTGTAGAATTACAATCCAAAGCATGTCTGTGAAAGGAAAAATAAGATATCTTTTTGCAATGCCAAGTTTATTGCAAAGTACTTGAGGGAGGACATACTTGAAAGCCCAAACATCAAAATCTGGAAGATGCAAGAAAAATTGAAGGATCAGCTACAAGTGTATATAAGTCAAAGAATGTTTGCAGAAAAGAAAAGACAATGGTAGTTAAATCTATGGTTGGAGATTACACAGAAGAGTTCAGTAGGCTTTATGGTTACAAAGATTGCATCTTACAGTCAAACCCTGGCAGTACTTGCATAGTGGATGTGGACATCACAGGGGAGCCTAGGAGGTTTATATTCGAAGGGATCTATATTTGTTTTGCTGCAATGAAAGAGGGATTCAAAAAGGGGTGTAGGAAATGCATTGAGTTTGATGGTTATTTCTTGAAGGGAATTTTGAAAGGCCAATTGCTATCTGCAGTTGCCAAAAATGCCAACAATCAAATTTATCCCTTGGAATGGGCAGTAGTTCATAATGAAAATAGTGAAACTTGGAGTTGGTTTATTGAGCAAGTGAGCAATGATTTGAATCTGCAATTTGGAGATAGCTTGATTGTTGTAACTGATATGCAGAAGGTGTGAAACCTAAACCCTATGCTTCATTTTATGTTGCTTACATTTCCTATATGCTTTGTAATTAGTTATGCGTGAAATATATGCTCTGTGACTAGTTAAGTTTTTATTATATGCTTTGTGACTAGTTAAGCTTGATATGTATGCTCTGTGTTTTGCAATTGGGAAATGTATGCTCTATGATTAATTAAGCTTGAAATGTATGTTCTGTAATTTGCAATTAGGAAATGTGTGAATGAAATGTGACAGTTAAATGATATGTTATATGTTTTAATAAGGACTTGAAAATGCCATTAATGAGGTACTTCCTAGAGCTGAACACAGGGAATGTGCTAGACATATTCTTGCTAATTGGTCCAAGAAATGGAAGGGAGTTGAGAGAAGGAAGGCATTTTGGAAATGTGCCAAGTCAAGTTTTGAGTTTGAGCTGAGGGATAATTTGGCTGAATTGGAAAAGTTAGGGGATAGAGAGATGTATGATGATTTGATGTACTACAATGTGAATAGGTGGACTAGGGTTTACTTTAGGTTTGATTGTGCTTGTGATACAGTGGACAATAATTTTAGTGAAACCTTTAACTCATGGATTTTAGCAGCCAGGCACAAGTCTATTATAAGCATACTAGAGGAAATTAGAGAGAAGATCATGGAAAAACACACTATGATGATACATTTTCCATATACCTGGATCACAGACATTTCTCCAATGGCTTATAGGGTGATGGAGAAGAATACAGCTAGGGTAATGAAGTGTAGAATTCTTTGGAGTGGGGATGATGGATATCAAGTTAGTGAAGGGAAGTATAGGCATGCGGTACAGTTAGATTCTAAGTTATGCAGTTGTAGGTCTTGGAGATTAAAGGGGATTCCATGTGCCCATGCTATTGCTGCAATGCACTCTAAGGGATTATATATAGTGCAGTTTGTAGATGAGTGGTATCACAAGGAAGCTTTCATGGTAACTTACAGTGCCCATATCAGACCAATGGTCAACATAACCATGATCCCTGTAAGTTCCAATCCTCCTATGGAGCCTCCTCCAATCAAACCAATTCCTGGAAGACCTAGAAGAAATAGGAGGAAGCCAAGGGATGAGCTCAAAAAGCATGGAAATGCTTCAAAAAATGGTGTTCAAATGACATGTTCCTACTGTAAAGGGAAGAATCATAACAAAAAGGGTTGTGCAAAAAGGAAATAATATGTATCTGCTCAGGTGTTAGTTTCTAACCTTTAAGCATTTTATAAAAGTTGACAATTTTAGTTTTACAATAAATCAGTAAAAAGGGTTGTTTGATTATCATCGTAATCCAAATGTAGAATACTGGTGCCATTAATGTTGCACCAACTCCAACAGTAGCACAAAGCTCATCTGCAGCAAGGAAGAGAAATGCAAGGGGGAATGGTGCAAAAATTCCAGATGTAGCACCAAGTTCATCTGCCCCAAGGAAGAGAAATGCAGAACCACCTACTGCTTCACAGGTATGCCATGTATTGAACCTTGGTTGTTGTAAGTTATGCCATTTATTGATGTATTGAACCATGTATTTACCATGCTTATAATTTTTTTAGCCTTCAAAGAAAAGAAATCAAACTACCGAAAAATCTAAGGCTGGATTTGGCCTATTCATTTATGAGAAAACTGTGTGGACATGTTTACAGGTATGTTAGCGCACTTGTTTGTTTACTGTGAGAAATGATGAGGTAACTGTGATAGTAAATTATTTGCATAGTGGGAAACTATAGCAGAATATGATTTCAACAGGTCCTAGTAATTTATAGAGTTCTGCTGTTGTCACTGGAGACCTTGATGTCATTCCAAGGAGAAGGAAATAGAAGGTGAAGGAAGTACTAACACAGGGAGATTTGGTGCATAAGAGTGCAAAACATCAGGCAGTGTCAAGAAGCAATGCAGTCATTCTTAGAGAGAGTCAATCTCAGCCACTTCCAACTATTGAACAACAAAAGATGAGAGCTGCTGCTAATAAAGCTAAAGCAGAGAAAATTTTAGCTACAAAGAAGTAAGGAGTAATTATTCAACCAATTGGAGTAACTGCTAGGAGTAAAGCTTCTGATGCCAAATCTGCCACTCAACCAACTACCTGGGAATATTGAATGTTTATTTAATATTTGTCACTTTATGAACATGTTTATTTTGGATATTTAAGTTTGTGTATTGAAGTGTGCATTTTGGATATTTCGGATATTAGTTTTGGCTTGGGTTGCTTATGGCTTGTACTAAGATGTTGAATGCCATTTGGCTCTTAATTATGATACTGATGCAACTTCCTATCTTCTTTTAGTATACTTAATTAAATTTGTTAAAGAAACAATAGAATTGTCATAACATTTCTCTTCATTACTTAGCAAAACAATTACATTAGAATTCCCAAAACTCTAGACTACATTACAATTACCAAAACAGTGCACTAACATAACTTGACCAAAGCTATTACACAATATTACTCAACTAGACATTCTACAAACTTGTAACTAACATACTTAACTTCAAGACTACATTTTAATGATCATACAACAACAAATCCATCCTACAATGAAGAATAATAACATCATTTTCCATCCACCACCTTCTTCAATCTCTTCTCCTCCAATAATCTTCTGCAAAATTTTAGAATTTTTTTTCTTCTGTGTCTACTCACTTCCGGATCCATCCATGAAAAAAAGCCACATTGTTATTGATGGTTCTATTCTTTTCAGTAAAGGGGAAAATATGAACCAAACGAACAACAATAATTTCAGTAAAAGGGAAATTATCTAAGCAAATTCATGTGATTTCAATGAAAGGGAAAAACTTACCCCATATCTTATACAGCTAAAAAACCTTCGACCAGGGTTAGCAACACTCCACGAAGCCTTAACAATTGCAATTTCTCTACAGTAGCATGTAGGAATTTCAGTTCCGCTCAAACCTAAACCCGATTCCATAGCTGACAAATTAGTGAGAGTAGAAAGTGAAAAATTAACTTAATTCGTTTAAGTCTAGAAAGTTAACAACTATTTTAGAATTTCAGAGATTTTGAAGAGTAGAAGGGAGGAGAAGATTAGGGATTAGGAAGGAGAAGATTAGGGATTTGGTATAAATGATAAACCGATTTTTTCTTCCCATTGAAGCGGAAGAAAACACATATATAATATACTTTTTTATTCTGTCAAAATCAATTCACGTGCCTACATCACCGCGTGACATACATGCGCTGACTAAGTCAACGAGAGGGGGCTATTGGGTGCAAAATTGCCAAGTTTAGGATGTTCGCAGAGACAAACTTAAATTAAGGGCGTCAAAAGTAAAAAGTTACCGAGTTAAGGGGGCAAAGTATGTGTTAGGCCATATTTGAAAAAATACAATTCAAAATCAAATAAATAATATACCATGACTAGTTTTTTATAATGTGTTTGTCTATTTTCTAATATCATCTATATGAATTTTTATTCTACATGTCAAGTAATTCTAGATTTTGCAATCTTGAAACAAGGTTTTTTGAGAACTCATATTAACATGATATATTTATTTACATAATCATCAATATAATGTATATATAATCGTATAAAACAGAAAAATTATAGGTCTCATTTAGTTAACGAAATGGAATAGAATAAATTAGGACATGAATGCAAAAATATCAAATATGATACATGAATCCAACGTCGGAAGGAATAGGTTTTTCCAGTTTCCATAGAAATCACAGAATAATTATTCTTTCATTTTAAAGAGAGATAACCATTCCGTGATTTTTATGAAATTTTGAAAAACCTATTCTCTCGGATCGAAATCATACATCATAATTAATGTTTGTGATACATATTTATACTATTCATTAAATGAGAGAAGTGAAATGAGAGGCAGAAATCTGTAGCTAGCACGTAGTACACATAAGATTACAACTAATTACAACGGTTACAGATGTAAGTGAAAAAGAAACAGACGGATTGATAGTACAATAAGTGAATAGTATGATTTGACAAGAGACAAGTCCCAAGTAGCCATTATCATAATTTCCCTCTACTGTACGAAAAGGTTAGCAGCTAGCACTACCATCCTATCCTTCTTTCTCTCTCTCCCTCCAACCATTCTCCAACACCATTTCTTTTTACGAGTTGCTTTGTTGATTTTGCTCAGACTGGTAAAATTGATTGGAAGAAAAGATTAAATCTTTTTTGCTTTAGTTAAGTTTAATTTTTGGATTTAAAAAGATATGGCTATCAAGTAAAGGAAGAGTCTTGGATTCTTCGTGGGCGGCACCAACTGCAAGTTTTTAGGTCTAAACTTCTTTTAATTTACGATTTGTGCCAATTTCCCAAAATAAATGAATTGTTTGTTGCAATTTAATATTTGAGAAATTATTATTCAATTGAGTAAAAAGCTTGTGTTGTGGGCAGACGTTTTTTTTCTTTTCTTCACTTTCATTAATCCTTCCATCCAGATCGGTGTTACTGACTGTTTTCTTAGAAAGAATCAGACTGGCTTCTTCAGATTTGAGATTTGATTGGGGAATTTGGCGTAGTAGGGGGAAGAAAGGTGTAGATCTGAGCAGCGTTCGTTCTGTTTTTGAACTGTTAGAGAAAATAAGTAGGAGGAAGGAAGATGACAACTCTGTGAAGGTATGGAATTTTAATTCCTAGATTTTTGCTGTTTTCTTATAAATATATCATCACCTGTCCACTGATTCAATCATCTGGTGACATTTGTGCGTTTTCGTTATCAGAAATCAACACCTCCTTTTCTGTTTCCCAACTTCAGTCTTTGTGTGAATTTCTAATGAAAACAACTAGGGAAGAATTAGTCGAATCTTTTACGAACCGTTGACCCGTGTGCAGAGCTTCTCTTTACCTGATCTTCATCTGAAGAATAATTTTTAATTTTGATTCTTCGATTTTAGACTTTAGGGTTAACTGACTGTGGGGTAGGAAGGATATAGATGGAGGAGGTAAGTGCTCAAGTTGCTCCTCCGTTGTTCATTCATCAAGCACTTGGTAGTAGATTTTGTGATGCAGCTCCCATGGCGAAAAAGCGTGACCTTTCTTATCAGATGAACAATTTCCAGCTTCATCAACATCCCCGCTTTGTTCAAAACCCTAAAGATAACTGGAATCCTAAATCGTGGGATTGGGATAGTGTGAGGTTTGTTGCCAAACCAGCAGAGGGCGCTGACACCAACAATGTCTTGCAATTAGGAAACCCAGTCTCAGGACCGCGCAGGAATGAACCTTCTCCTAATCAGTTGAATTTGAGAAAGGGTGGGGATGAAGATGATAGCCTTCGATTGAATCTCGCAGGAGCGTTGAATTCTGTTAAAGAGCCTGTATCCAGGCCTAGCAAAAGGGTCCGTTCTGGATCTCCCAGCCAGGCCGCCTATCCAATGTGTCAAGTTGATAACTGCAAAGAAGATCTATCCAGTGCCAAGGACTACCATCGTCGCCATAAAGTTTGTGAGGTGCACAGCAAGTCCAGCCAAGCTTCTGTTGGGAAGCAGATGCAGAGATTTTGCCAGCAGTGTAGCAGGTTTTCATTCTTTCCATTTCCTCATATCTTCTTACCTTTACTTCTTTATTCACAATAAGCATTTTCAGGCTTTCAGTTTTTTTTATTTCCATGGTTGTTCCTATTGATTGAACCTTGGTTTACATAGGTTTCACCCACTGTCTGAGTTTGATGAGGGGAAGCGAAGCTGCCGGCGAAGGCTCGCCGGGCACAACCGTAGGAGGAGGAAGAGCCAGCCTGACGATGTTAACTCGCGTGTGCTTCTTCCTGCTTCTAGGGATACAGCAACCACTGAGAATTTAGAGTTGGTCAATTTGTTGGCTGCATTGGCTTCCACACAAGGTGAAACAACTCTCTTTCTGAATGGACCTTATATCTTGTACTTGTCTTTTTAGTGTATTGTTGAAATTCAATTGTTTGAAATGCAGGGAAGAAAGAGGAGAGAAGCATGCACAACTCACTGGTGCCAAATAAGGATCATTTGATTCATATTCTCAGTAAAATAAATTCATTGCCTCTTCCTATGGATCTTGCCTCGAAGTTGTCCAGTATTGGAAGTTTAAATATGAAAAATCATGAACAACAGTCGGTAGAACTACTAAACAGGTTGCGTGAAGCCACATGTTCTCCATCAACTGCAGATTTACTAGCCGTTCTTTCAGCAACTGTGGCAGCGTCTGCACCATCTCAAAGAAGCAGCCAGAGCAGTGATAGCGAAAAATCAAAGCTGTCATTCCCTGATCAATGTAATGGCCCAACTACGCAGAAGAGGCCTATCACTGATTTCCCTGTTGCAGGAAGTGGGGAGAGAAGTGGTAGCTGCTTCCAGTCTCTTGTTGAAGATTCGGACTGTCAACTTCTGGAAAATCCACCTAATTTACCATTACAATTATTTAGCTCTTCACCTGAGAATGATAGCCCGCCTAAACTGGCATCTTCAAGGAAGTATTTCTCTTCTGACAGCAGTAATCCAAGTGAGGGGAGATCCCCCTCATCGTCTCCTCCAGTTGTTCACAAGCTGTTCCCATTGGAGAGCACAGCAGAGACTGTGAAATCTGAAAAGATGTCCACCAGTAGAGACGTGAATATCAATGCTGAAGTTAGCAGAACGCATAATTACATGTTACCTCTTGAACTCTTTCGAGTTTCAAATGGAGGAGCTGATCAAACTTCATATCAGAGTTTTCCATATCAAGCTGGTTGTACATCATCTTCTGGTTCCGATCATTCACCTTCTAGTCAGAATTCTGATCCTCAGGTAGCTTGGCATTGGGATTTGTTTTCGTGGTATTTTACTTCAATGTCTTTGTAAGTGAACAAACGTTAGCTCTAATTATACTATCACATCTTTCCGTTCTAGGATCGCACCGGGCGAATAATCTTCAAGCTCTTTGATAAAGATCCCAGTCATTTCCCTGGGAAATTGCGCTCTCAGGTCAGTTTCATGATGTTTGTTATGAAGGAGAAGGAAAGAGATGCATTATTTTATGCTTTTCTGGTGAATCTAATAAGCATTGTTATGTTTTTCTCTCAGATCCTCAAATGGCTATCTAACAGTCCATCTGAGATGGAGAGCTATATAAGACCTGGTTGTGTGGTTCTTTCTGTTTATTTGTCAATGCCACCAGCTGCCTGGGAGGAAGTGAGTAAATTACTGTGCTAGATTAGGAGCTCTAGTGGAGCTTTATTGTGACAATTTGCTTGTATTTTTGACCCTTGCAGCTTGAAAAAGGCCTGTTTCAGAAAGTCAATTCCCTGGTTCAAGATTCAGATTCCGACTTCTGGAGAAGCGGAAGGTTCTTACTGCAGGCAGGCAGGCAACTAGCATCATTTAAAGATGGTGCGTAAAAAAGGGTCCAGCTCCTTTCTTGCCTTTTTTTTTCTTCTAGAAGATGTTGCACACTATATTGTTTACTCCGAAAAAATGTCAAAGTTTGGTCTTTTGCTGTGATTTTGAGATTGCATATTGTGATGATGTGAATAGAAGAGATATGGCATAAACGTTGACTGTTTTATATTGGATATAATAAATCTTCAGGTGACGTTCATTTATGCAAATCATGGAGAACATGGAGTTCCCCTGAGTTGATTTCAGTTTCCCCGGTGGCAATTGTGGGTGGTCAGAAAACTAGTCTTCGTTTGAGGGGAAGGAATTTGACTAATCCTGGAACCAAGTAAAGAAATTTGTTATCTTCGGTGACATGCTTTTTCTGTGACTTGCATCTCAGATTTTATTGATGCTTGTCCGTGCCTTTGGCAGGATTCACTGCACTTACATGGGAGGATATACATCTATGGAAGTCATGGGACCAGCTTCTGTAGCAGCGAGGTATGATGAGGTTGACGTGAATGATTTTGAAATTCATGGTGCATCTCCTAATGTGTTTGGTCGTTGTTTTATTGAAGTAAGACTCCTAACCCTTTTTAATCTATTTGTGCTGAATAGTACTTTGAGAATAACTAAGGCATCATTTGGCTGTCATAAACAGGTTGAAAATGGATTCAAGGGCAACACTTTTCCTGTTATAATAGCTGATGCCACCATCTGTAAAGAGTTGAGACTCCTCGAGTGTGAGTTTGATGAAGAGTCTAAAGACTGTAGTGATATCATTTCAGAAGAAGAAGTTCGCCCAAGATCAAGGGAGGAAGTTGTGCACTTCTTGAATGAACTGGGATGGCTTTTCCAAAGGAAACCATTTCTTGCATTTGATATTCCAGACTATTCACTTGGCAGGTTCAGGTTTTTGCTAGTATTTGCCGTAGAGAGAGATTATTGTGCATTGGTCAAAACAATCCTAGACATGCTGGTGGAAAGAAATCTCAACCTATCTGCTGAGTCATCAAGGATGCTGTATGATATTCAGCTTTTGAACCGGGCTGTGAAAAGGAGGTGCAGAAAAATGGTGGAGTTGCTTATCCATTATTCTGTAGTTCCTTCCAAAACTTGTATATTCCCACCAAGTAGTGCAGGGCCAGGTGGCATCACACCTCTGCATTTGGCTGCTTGTACAGCTGGATCAGATGATTTAGTTGACGCTTTGACAAACGATCCACAGGGGGTAAGTTCTTTTTTCAGTCGCTTCACCTGTTGTTAGCATGCATGCTAAGTTGTCTAAATTACAATATATCTCATAAGTTAGAAATGTGCAGATTGGGTTGTCGAGTTGGGATTCCATTCTTGATGCAAATCAGCAGTCTCCCTACGCATACGCTGCCATGACAAACAATCACTCTTACAACGCGTTGGTGGCTCGGAAACTTGCAGACAGAAGAAATGGTCAGGTGTCTGTGACCATTGGGAATGAGGCATTGGCATCAAGGCGATCGTGTGCAAAATGCGCAACTGTGGCAGCAAAATACAACAGAAGGATTATGGGATCACAGGGCCTTCTTCAGCGTCCGTTCATTCACTCCATGCTTGCCATTGCGGCTGTCTGTGTTTGCGTGTGCCTGTTCTTGCGAGGTGCTCCAGATATTGGCTCTGTTGCTCCCTTCAAATGGGAGAATTTGGATTATGGCACTATTTAGTAACAAAACTGACATGTTTTGGGAAGAAAACACGAGTTGAGTTATATTTGGAGCACATAGATTGCAGTCAAGTCAAAGAGGCTAATTCCTATGAGTTGAGTTAAAGCTGGTGTGATTTTTGCTGCTACAACATAACAGACAAAGGGATTATGATCAGCTACTGATGTGATGCAGCACATCATTGTTTTGGAGAATCTGAGTTCTCTAAGATGTGTCATTACGTTTTTATGAATCATAGGAATATTTGACTATAGGGACCTAAAGCAGGACTGACCAGTCGGCCGGCCTAAAAATGTAGTTTCCACTGAAAGTGAAGTGATGAATCTCCAGATTAAAGAGGAGAAGATAACTTATGAAGCCACGTTCTGGCTTTTGTTTATTTATATATTTGTTTCCCCCCGATCTTTTCTTACAACTATAAGTACTAAGTTTGAGGAACCACTGACTCTGCTGCTGATTTCTTTATTGTAAAGTTCATGAGTAGAATATATTGCAGACCATAAATATTGTATAATCATAGTGAAATATTTGTTTAAATTATATTGGTTTAATGCATCTAAAACCTTCTAAACTTGTCCGAGAGGGATTATTGACACCCTGAATTTGGAATTTCAGGTTATGGTTGGTTTGATTATGTCATTTTATCCATTGTACTTGTTTAAAACGTGTCATTTTATCATCATGTGTTAGTTTATGGTTGATTTGACTGTCATTTTTTTAATTTTTTTCTCTCAAACTAAGAACTGACATGCGGTATTTAGAGAGTAAATTGGTGCATTTTAAACAAATTTAGGATAATATTTGACATATTTAAAAGGGAAATACAAATCAATCCTCTGTTTGGACATAATAATTTTATTTTTGTCATAACATCAAAATATTTTCACTTTACTCTATTTTTATGTTTCTATTTTCTCTTTTACCCTTTTCTTGTTTTTTCATGGCTTAGGTATATTAACTCTTACACTATATTCAATTTCGTAACAAAAACTATTTTATGAAGACATTATACTTGGTATAACAGCTGTTATACCTGGTATATGAGCTGTTATACCTGGTATACAGTCTATTACATTCTTATCTTTGAACACTATGCTCAATTTTATACCAAAAATCATATTTTGAATGCCTTATGTTTGGTAAAA
>CATIWQ010331046.1:0-21410 GCA_949673415.1 Euphorbia schlechtendalii | reverse complement strand
ATATATATATATATATATATATATATATATATATATATATATATATATATATATATATATATATATATGCATTTCTTTATTTTCACGTCATTTATGTTTGATTTGGTATAGCCCTGGTTGTCTGTTATGGTTGCTATTTTTTTGTTGCTAATAGGTTTTTATGTTGCTAATGAATTTAAACTTCCAAGATATACAAACCACGTATTAACATTTGAAACCAATATAAACCAATATTTAATGTTAAAAAACAAAAAACAAATTAATGTGTATATCACACGGTGTACCACAAATTAAAGTCCATCCACATCTTATTTTTCTTGTGAATGGCTTCATTGAATATACATCTCAAATGCATATCCATATATCATATATATCATATAAGTACTCCCTTCATCAACTAAATATTGTCGTTTTAACTAATTCATGAGTTTTAACATGATAATTAACCGAATGAGATGATTTATTAATTTACACTTTCATCAATGTCCTACTATATTTTTAAGGCTTCATTTATATGTTCAACAAAAAATTTTGCTAGTGTTTAAATATTGATTCCTAAAATCTGTTCATCTTCTTGTTAAAGATTGGAATATGACTATCTTGAAAATTAAACAAATTAATAAGGGTGGGAATGGAAAATTTAAAGAAAAAACACTTTGAAAATACAAAATGACAATAAAAAAGAGAAATTAAAATCCCTGTTAAACATCAATATTTAGTAGATGGATGGAGTATCATTTATGAACTCTTTTTAGATAATTAGATATGAAATTTATTGAATATCTTATTTTTAGTTGATCAATCTCTCTATCATTTATATAGTTCTCAATCGCTTCCACAGAGTATGAGATCTGAAATACGAAATTGAGACCTCTTTTATAGGAACACTATGATGCGGAGTGGTTTTACCAGTTGAGTTAGACCCTATTCTCTTCAACTTCTGAAAGCTAAACTGAACTAAATTTAACTTAACTGAATTTAACTTAACTGAAAGTAAATTTATAACTACGCATAGCTGAACTTAACTTAATTTAACTGAACTTAATTAAATTGTAGTTGAAGAGAAAATGGCCTTAATCCGATAATGTTTTTATCTTCATAACCTTGAATCCAAGTGTAGAATTTATGACATTGGATACCCAATTGAAGAAGTATTTAATGAGAAAAGGAGTACGTAAAATAGAATTTATTTTATTTCATAAGAATAATAAAAATTAATTGAATCACGAAATTGAAGTGCAAAGCGAAGCTCACAATTGTTTTTTTTCTGATCTTTTTGGGTCCATTATTAGCAGAAGACTCCTCTCAGTTTGGGACCATATATGTAGTTCTTCAGATTTTGGAACATGTAGTTAATGTGTCTTTTTAATTTTATATATATGTGCGTATATATATATAATTTTATAAATTTTTAATTATACATGAGAATTTTTTTTATAAGATACCACATATTTATTATACATGTTAAATAAATGACATGCATACACAGGATGTTTGTAACAATTATGTACTGAACCTTCCATGTTTGTAGTAAATTTAAATAATTGTGGAGAGTGGAAGTTCTCTAGAATATTTACTTGCTTCTTTTAAATTTTAATAAACATGTCGTTACTCTAGAATATTTTACTGTTTATTTAATATATAAGTTTATTATACACATAAGTGGCAAAAGGTTTTCTAAGTCCACTGGTTCGAGAGTTGAGATTGAAGCTGCAATCCTAGAGATCGCAGGAATCCACGTTCAATTCGAATGAATGTTTTTCTTTGTTATCATTGTAAGTTAAACAAGGTAATTTTTTAAAAGAAGTAAATTATATTCATATTTAAAGAATAGTTAATATTATAAACTATCAGAAAAAATATTTCAGTCGAGTTTGAAATTATCATCAATATATTCTCCCAAAAACTATGTAAAAAAATTGTATTATCATCTGTCGAACTTGAAAAAACTAATCAATAATATTTTACTGAAGGATAATTTTTACATTGAAAACTTGCAAAATAGCAGAACACTTGTAACAAATAGCACAAAATAAAGACTAGTTCACATCCAAATATTTTCAGCATAAAAATTTCGGTTTTGAGCCTTAAACTCCATGACACGAGAAGTCCTTGAAATTTACACAAAACGGAATCGGAAAAAATGTCACAGAATCAAGACAAAATTTGAAAATACTAATTAAATTTTATTTTGTTGAATTTTAATCGTATTATAGTTTTGAGAGTCAAAAGAACTCATTGATTGCATGCCCGAAAAGCTTAGTGGCAGATGAAACATAGGTAAGAAATAAAGTTCCATTGCTAGTGATTTCAAGTAATTAAATTATTTCCATATTTTTCTAAATGAAACAAAATAAATAAATAAATAAAAATGACATAACATAGGTTTGGTCTATTAATATAAAGATAGGCCCACAAAAAATACTCTAAATGGTCCTTTTATTTTTATTGTCTTCAAACTTTACAGCTGGGAGCAAATAAAAAGATTACAAGAGAGAAATAATACATATTTTACCTTTTATATTAATAATAATCATTGAAAAAAAATGTATGAAATGTGTAAATTCATGTGATGTATTTTATTAAACGATGACAAGAAAGACTGGGTCAAAAGAAAGTTTATCATCATGTCATTTTCCATATTTTTTCATTAAAATAATATAAGGAAAACAACATAAAGTATTTCATCAATTCCAAATTTAAATTACATTATATGATATTTTATATTTCACTAAAAAATTTATGGTAGGAGTGTCATGATCGTTAGAGATATTACCCAATTGATAAATTTTATTTATTTGTTAAAGCAATGACAATAGTTGACCAAAAAGCTCATTACTTATAAGTGCATAGTAGCCGGTCTCTTAGATCATTTTTAATAGATTGTAGATTCTAAGATTATGTGACATATAAAGTAGAAAATTGCATTGATGAGGTGGTATAAATAGACAAGACATTTTAAAAAAGTAGTCACAATAAATTATCTATTTGATCTTCTATTATATTTTTTTTCAAAATAAAACAATAACAAAAAAGTAAATATAAATAAAATAATATGAAATTAATTATTCAAGCTTCTATTTGATTGTTTACGTATAGAATATCAAATAAACATTGTGTAATATGTATTATGTCATGTCATATTGAAAAGAGAAAATAGAAAATCTAATGTAGATTCAATTTATAGTTGGTTGTTTATTTTTATTTATGGGTAAAGACGATTGATTAAATGAACTATCTACTAAATATGATCTTAGATGGTTGTAAAAACTTTTGAATTATCAAGATAAAGGAAGCATGGCATAGCAACATGTGTCAGAGCAGTTTTTTATGCAACAATTCATATGTTACTTCACAAGGTAGCCAATGAGATCATAATTATTTCAACAATACAATGAACACTTTGATCTAATAGTCTATCGGCATGGGATTCCAACACACCCCACGCCCAAATTCCATAGGGTGTCTCCATCATCATATTAGTCTAACATACGATTCATATTTTCATTCACAAGAAATATTCATTCTAGTTCTTAACTTTTTCTTATTTAATCCGATTGAAAATTTTGGTAGATCTGTCAAATAAATTTCAATCTAAAAGTGTTAGTCACAACTTCAGATTTATCCGAGTATTCCCCAACACATCTAACTCTAGTTAAGCATATATATAATTCTAAAAGGTACCCGATGAGATGGGATTGTTATATCAATATAATATAAGGAGCATTTTATGTGCGTAGCCAAGTAATATGAGATTCCAAAAATTCCTAGAGATATAAATAGAGTAACAGTTTCCCTTCACAAGGTGTGCGATATAAGTACAACAACAGTCACCCGATCTAGCCGTTATTGTAGAAAATTAGTGGGTCTGAATATTGTTGGGCTTGATATGCTGAATGAGCATATAAGTGGAAGTTGAGTTCATCTAACACAAAACCAATTGGTTTGTATTTATGTTTTCTATACAACTTATGCACCACTCGTAATTCCTCTATATTTTCGAGGTGGGGCACCTCTGCATCTCCAACACTCTCTCCCTCAAGTGCAATTGGACATGAACCAACTGTCACTTACCTAACATTCTTTAGCCTATTTCCTTGAGGTTCAAGATCAACAAGTCTAGTGATCTTCTCCGCTAGAACTTAAATTCGTACCCGAAATCTTTCTTGTTGAAAAACCTTCAATTCCTTTTCTCTCATACCATGTTGGAAATAAGTGATAAGCTAAGTTAATATACATACATAAAAGTGGTAGCAGCGTCCATCTAACACAAAATCATTTGATTTATGTTATTGATCAATTAACATCACTTATATAATACTTGTAATTATTTTTTATTTATGATGCATGTGGTATCATCCTAACATCTCTAACACTTCTAATCTTGTTTAGAGCATTTTTTATGGTCATCGTGAAATTTAAGGACCTCGAAGCATGATATAATAAATTGTCTTCATTCTCAACTAGATTACACAAAAGAAAACTCCAAGTGCAGCTAACTAGAAGATTATATATTCACCTTGACATAAGATTACAATTAAAAAAAGTACATAGAGTTTTTGAATGGTTTGAAGTATACCAAAAACTGATTTTCTTCACGTTGTTTTCAAATAATTCACGTGAACTGAAAGCTTGATACAAAGATTTTCTTATATATACAAAAAAAACTTTGATGTAAATAGTTTTTCTATGTATACTTGACATGTCATCTAAGTAGGACTCCACTTTTAACAAAATAAATATATGTTACTAAGTGTTGTAAATATGCTAGAACATAAGAAGGATAAAGAAAATAATAAGTATGTAAATCTTTCTCTTGTATTTAATACATGAAATATGTCTATATTTATGAGCATATTACAAGCAAATGAAAACATAAATATGTCTATATTTATGAGCATATTACAAGCAAATGAAAATATACAAGTTACATAATAAAGAGTGTAAGTTATGGACATCAATACAATTAACTACAAGTATGATCTCTATAACAATAATTACATATTATTTTAACACATGCCATTTGATGTCCATTTTTGTGAACAAGAAACTACCTTATTAAAAACCTTACCAAGGAAAACTTACTGGGACAAAACCTTTGGTTAAGGAAAATAGAGTGCACAAGAATAATGAAGATCTTACATTTTACTTCCCCTTAGAAATCCCAATATTATGCACATGTATTTTAAAAACGGAAGTAGGTAGTGACTTAGTGAAAAGATCTGTTGGATTCTCACTTGATCTAACTTTGCAGATGTTAACTTGACCAGTCTTCATGAGATCATGAGCATAAAAAAGTTTAGGTAAAATATGTTTGGTTCTATCCCCTTTAATGTAACCACCATTAAGCTATGAGATACACGTTGCATTATCTTTGTATAATACTGTTGATTTGTTCTCCATTTTCATTCCACATGCTTCTTTAGTATGCTGAATTATGGTTCTCAACCATACATATTCATGACTTGCCTCATGAATAGCCAATATCTCTAAATAAATTGAAGAGGTTGCGGTAATTGTTTAATTTATAAACTGCCAAGAAATAACTATGTCACCATATGTAAAGACATACTCTGTTTGTGAACGAGCTTTATGTGAATATTAGAGATATTCAGCATCAGCATATCTTATTAATTCTGGTTTTGCTCTTTATGGGAAAAATAAACCCATATCAAAAGTTTTGCGTAGATAACGTGAAATATGCTTCACTCCATTCCAATGCTTTTTAGTAGGTGTAGAATTGAATCTTGCTATTAGACTTACTACAAAAGCTATATATGGTCTTGTACAATAAGCAAGGTGTAAAATTGATCCTATGGTACTTAGATATGGTACTTCAAGACAAAGTATTTCCTCACCATCTTCTTGTGGTCTAAAATGATCTTTCTTTATATCGAGAGAACAAACAACCATATGAGTGCTTAATGGATAAGACATTCATATAATACTATTTCAAAATTTTCTCTATTTAAGATGATTGATGCAAAAGGATTCCATCGACCAATTCAACTTGAAAACCAAGACAACATATCGTTCTCCCTAGGTCTTTCATTTCAAATTCCTTTTTCAAAATATCAGTAGTAATAGAGATCTCTTCTGAGATTTCTATTATATTTAGATCATCAATATAAACTGCAATAATAGTAAATCCAGAATTCATCTTCTTGATAAAACCACAAGGATAAATAGAGTCATTTTTATATCCATTTGTCACCAAGTATTCACTTAAAAGATTATACCACATTCTTTCGGATTACTTTAAGCCATACAAATATTTTTGAAGTTTAATATAATACATTTGTCGTGGTTTGGAATCATATGCTTCAGGCATCTTATATCCTTCAGGGTCTTTCATGTAAATATCATTGTCTAATGATCCATATAAATAAGTTGTTACCACATCCATTAGATGAATATCAAGTCCTTTAAGGATAATCAAGCTTATAAAAAATCTAAAAGTGATTGCATCCATTACCGGAGAGTATGTCTCCTCAAAATCTATACCAAGCCTTTGTGAGAAACCTTGTGCCACAAGTCTAGCCTTGTATCTCACAATTTTATTCAACTCATTTCTTTTTCGTATAAAAACTCATTTATATCCAACTGGTTTCACATCTGCTGATATTAATATCAATGGTCCAAAGATGTTTAGCCAATGAGTCTAGCTCAACCTAAATTGCTTCTTTCCATTTTGACCAATAATTTCAATATCGACATTCTTCTACACTTGTAGGCTCAAGCTCATTATCATTTGTTAACTCTGAAGCAACTGTATAAGCAAACTTATTATGTACAACCACCTCATCTCTTGGTAACATATTTCCAGTTTTTAATGAGATCTCAATTTTTTTGAGAATTTGTTTTACTTTTGACATCTTCACAAGAATCATTTTGAATGATGTTTCATTTCTTTCTTTTTTCAAGGAATTGAATCTATTGCTCCAATAAGTCTACCATATTTTTAGCGTGAACTACATTATTTTAATGTAGTACCCAATGGATGTCCTACAGGGACATTTAAATGAGTAGGGACATTAACAACTAGAATATATGATTTTGTGACCTTTAAAACATTTGGAAGCTGATTTGCTACATTTTGCAAATGTATTATTCTTTGAACTTCAAGTTCACATTGATTCGTCTGTGCATCAAAAGAGGATAATGTTGGTGTATACCAACTAATTTCTTGCTTTTTGGCCTTTTTTTTATCCTCCCCCAAGGGCGGAAAGATTGATTCATCAAATAGACAATCTAAGAATCTTGCTCCGAAAAAAATCACCATTTAAAGGTTCAAAGATTTTAATAATAGAAGGAGAAACATACCCTACATAAAAACCTAATCGATGTTGAGGATCCATCTTAGTTCGTTGAGGAGGAGACATAGGGACATACACACTAGAATAAAAAATTCTAAGATGGGATATATTAGGTTATTGATAAAAAAACAAGTTGCAAAGGAGAAAACTTGTGATATGCACTTGATCGGATACGAACTAAAATTCTTGCATGAACAATAGCATGTCCCAAAGAAGTAACAAGAAGTTTAGATTTCATGAGCGAAGGTCTAGCAACTAATGGTAAACGTTTAATTAAAGATTCAGCTAAACCATTTTGAGTATGTACTTGTGGAACAAAATACTCAACATTGATCCCAATTGACATGCAAAAGTCATAAAATAATTTTAAAGTAAATTCACATGCATTATCTATGTGAACATTTTTAATTGGATGATTGGGAAAATTTTATCTCAACTTTAAAATTTAAGCAAAAAATTTAGCAAAAGCAGTATTGCGAGAAGAAAACAAACACACATAAGACCATCTAGCTGATGCATAAATTAAAACCATGAAATATTTAAATGATCCACAAGAAGGATGAATAAGACCACATATATCCTCACGTATTCTTTCTAAGAACATAGGGGACTCCAAAGATAATTTAGATAAAAAAATGTCTCACAATCAATTTATCTTGAGCACAAGAGCTACAAAAATAATCTTTTGATAATAGGATTTTATGATCATTTAGTCCATGTCCACTTGTATTGTCAATAATATGTTGCATCATAGTTGAACCCGGATGACCAAGACGATTGCGCCAAAGTATAAATTTTTAAGGGTGAGCGCACTTCCGGTGTGCATAATTTGATTTAACCATTTTTAATCGTGTAAAGAACAACCCCGTTAATAAACTTGGAAGTTTTTCCAATATGAACTTATGGTTCAAATTAAAGGATATAATACATAAATATTCAACATCTCCTTCATTCATGATTTCAATACGATATCCATTTCGTTGAATATTCTTAAAACTTAGTAGATTTCTTCAAGACTTACTTGAATACAACTTATCATTAATACATAAATTTTGTTCCATTTTATAGCAAAATATGTGCTCTTCCGAAGCCTTCAATTACATTTGCGGAACCCGATATTGTATTAACATTAATTTCGACTAATGTTAATTGTGTAAAATATTTTCTATTATGAAGAATTGTATGGGTAATCCCACCATCCACTAAGCACATGTCGTTCTCCATAATATTAAGATAATTTTTCATTATCTAAAAAAATTAAAGAAAGTAAATATACATAGTAAGATAAATTACATATAATATAACATTTATTATTAAAAACATATAAATACCATATTAGAGATAACATTATTATTGATAAAAATTCAAACAAACACACCTTCAAACCATTATTAATATAATAAAACATAACATTTATTCTTGAAATATAAACTAAACTTATAGCTGAACATTTCTATCACCAATCAAATGGTTAATCTTGCCATCTTTATCCTCAAAGAAATCACTTGTATCAAAAATTGATGGGAAGAGGTTCAAAATTATCACCAAAATCCATAAAAGTTTGCTTCAACGTTCTTGCCTTTTTCAAAATTATTATCGAAATCAATTGGATATATATAAAAGTTTGATTCAACAATCTTGTCTTTTTTCTTCAAAGAAGCTTTGTATAGATTAATAAGATGTTTTGGAGTACAACATCCTCAAGACCATTGCCGTGAACTTGCACATCTAAAACAAATATTGTCATGGTTTTGTTTCACCTTCTTAGAGTTCTATCCATTATGGACCTATTTAGCATTATGGAAATGTGGTGATAAATTAGCTCCATTCCTACCACCATGACGTCCTCTATCGTCATAACCTCCTTTACCACCACGACCTCTCATTCCATGACCTCGCCCATGATTTTGACAATATGTCATATTCACTTCAGGTAATGGACTAGCACTAGTT
Source organism: Euphorbia schlechtendalii (assembly GCA_949673415.1). Lineage (NCBI taxonomy): Eukaryota > Viridiplantae > Streptophyta > Magnoliopsida > Malpighiales > Euphorbiaceae > Euphorbia > Euphorbia schlechtendalii. Next base: position 12,141 of record CATIWQ010331046.1, on the reverse strand, counting down.
GGACGAGATTGGTGGTTTTTCATCAAGAGCTCATTGTTTTGTTCAGCCACAAGCAAACAAGAAATTAGTTCAAAATATTTTTTAAATCCACACTCTCGATATTGCTGCTGCAGGAGCACATTTGAGACATGAAAAGTGGAATATGTTTTTTCCAACATAATCGCATTATAAATTTTTTTCTCCACATAATTTCAATTGAGAACTAATATTGAATAGAACTGAGTTATACTCGCTTACAGATTTAAAATTTTGCAATCTGAAATGAGTCTATTCATATCTAGCTCTTGGGAGGATCAAAGTTTTTTGGTGTTCAAATCGTTCCTTCGAATCATTCCAAAGAACTAATTGATCCTTAACAGTGAGATCAGTTTTCAATTCTTCATGTAGATGATGCTTAAGGAAAATCATTGCTTTTGAGTGATCTTGAAGGGATGCTTTGTTTTCTTCTTTAATAGAGTCTCCAAGATTCATGGCATTCAAATGAATTTAAACATCAAGTACCCATGACAAATAATTTTTACCAGAAATGCCAAGGGTTACAAATTCTAGTTTGATGAGATTTGACATTATCACTACATAGAAAAATAAAACTTGTAATAAGATAAAAGAAATATTATTTAAACAAAGAAAAATATACATATACTCTTCGAGAATATTCATATAAAAAATATTATATCCTATAAAAAATATTATATTCTTCAAGCATACAATTATATAAATATTCTTCAAGAATATAAATCGCACTTATATGTCATATCCTTCAGGGATATATTTACAAATATGTTTTGTAGGAACATATAAATTAAAATTTATCATGACAAAATAAATAACATAACAAAATATAAATATCAAATGATAGGAATAATAAAAAAATACATTCAACAGAGTCTCCGATGTAGAGACTTAGCGTGCTGATACGTGTTGTAAAAATGCTAGAACATAAGAAAGATAAAAGAAAATAACAAGTATGTAAATCTTTCTCTTGTATTCAATATATAAAATATGTCCATGTTTATAGGCATATTACAAACAAATGAAAAGATACTAGTTACATAATAAACAGTGTAAGTTACGGATATCAATAGAATTAATTACAAATAACATCTCTATAATAATAATTACATATTATTTCAACACTAAGTTAATTATGTAAAATTCTTCAATGACTCGAACCTCAGATTTTTAGAAATCTTAAATTCAATTCAAACCACTAGATTAAGATATTAGTCTTCATTCTATTTTAACATTTGTGATCAAATAATTACTGTAAATAAATTAACTCAATTTTGTTTTACCTTTATACAACTTTATCAAAGGGTAAGATCTAACCATATTAATCGGACAGTTTATTACATTTACTTCATTGTATTATATTCTTACACTAAAAAAAGTAATAAATGGTAATATTATTCCACAATTATTGGTGTAGGGACAAAATTTCAATTTGGACCTTGAGAGCAAGCTGTCTCCCTTAGAGAAAAACACCAATAGCTTTCGTGTAAATTTGAGCACTCGGCATATGCATCACCAGTAATAATATATGGGAAGAATTACAAAATATTAAAAATTAATTATCCACGAAATTAGCTCAACTGTTACATATATCAAAGTGTTTTTAACTAAAGGAAAATCGGTTCCGAACCTCAAATCGTGAAAAACGAGTCAAAATTGTCAGATTAATAATTTAATGATCAAATACATCATTACTTCTCAACTTGGCTTCAATAGTCGGATGTCATTTCCAACTTGCAAATGAATTAAATATTCCCTTCAACTTGGCAAAAGTGAACCACTTAGCCCCCTCAACGTCAAGTGTCAGAATCTTGTTGGTTTGACTTTTCAAAGATGTCATTTTTCTGATTTTTTTTTCTCCAACCAGAAGTTGACACGTGACATTGAGGGGGCAAACTAATGCAATTTTACCAAGTTAAGAGAGGTAACTGATCCTTTTAAAAGTTGAAGGTGTCATCCGACTTTTAGAGATAAGTTGGGGTAATAATGCATTTGGCAATTTAATCAGTATGAGCCAAGAAAAACATAAATCTTGATTAAATGTGTATTTTATTAAAAACATAAGAGATTTTTTGTCTCCCAAATTCAAAATAAAAAATGAATAGAAAAATAAAATAGAAAGATTTTGTCTCCCATTTTGAAAATCCTACCACTTTTCACCTTTTAACAGGTTGAGTGACCCTTCCCATCATAACTAACCTCTCTTCTGCTGTTCTTCAAATTTCTTTTGTAGAATGACTTGTTGTTTTCTCCTTTACTTTATGTTATTTAATAATTAATTGTTTGCTTCTCATAGGGTTTACTGGATAAACATCCATATAAATTCTCCCAAACTGACAAATACTCGGTTGTTTTGAACTTAATAATATTATGAGAAAAATATTACAATTTGAAACATTTCATATCCACATAGTTATAATATTTTATTAAAATAGGTTCAGTTTATAAATTCAACAGAATAGGAACAAATTTCTCTTGCATTACATGCAAACTTAGTCTATGCAAATTTTTTATACTCCTTTCGATTCTTAATATCAGATATTTTAAATTTTCAACTTTGACTCTTTTTACTTGTCATTTTAGAATGTTAATGTGATTTTTAACAATTTTTTTAATTTACCATTGTATTCATTAGGAAGATGTTAAGTATAAATTAATTTATAAGTTAGTAATTAAGAAGAACGAGAATTTTATTATAAAACAAAAGCAAAAGAAAATTCATTTCAGCAATGCATTATATATTTTATTGATTTTGATGAAAAATCTAAAATAACTAGTGGTATTAGAAATCGGGAGGGGTATATGTTAACTTGATGTGTTTAAAATTAATTTGAATTTTTGTACAACTCAATAAGAATGCTATAATCAATTTACATAAAAAAAACAAGAAAGAGACTTTTTAATTTTGATTGTTTTTTCCAATGTTAATGGTTGGCAGGCACTTCCTGGTTACCAGTAACAAAATAATATTATTATTACACGTGAAAAAAGTAAAAGAAAAAATAGAAATAATTGATAAAATAGGAATAACATTTTTTAAAAGAAAAATAAAAGAAATAATCCAAAAAGGATACTGCAAGAGCATGTCATGCATATATAGAATCCACTAATAATAGGGTATAATGAATCTTTGACAATTTAGGTATTTATAACCAAGAATGTGTTAACTTTATAGAATAGTGGGTATATTACTTTTTGTAATTCCTTCAACTTTATAACATGATTTGGTGAGTGTTTATGAAATTCTAGGCAGTTTGACAATGCTTCTTAGACATTTTAATAAAACTGTTCTGGTAAGTTCATTTTACAAGAAAAATAATTTAAAATCAGCACTTAATAGTCGTTTTTTAAATTAGTTTATAATGTTTGATTATGGATATTTTAATTGTTTCCATAACAAAATTTACCAACAATATATCAGTCTAAACAAAAAAAATAACAACTAAATAAGACAGACCTTGAACTTATTATATGAACATAATTAAACTTATTTTTTCCAGATTACATATATAAGATGTCAACAATAAAAGATAATTAATTTATTCGTAACAGTTAATACAGAATAAACTGTATGTAACATTCTCTCTATTGTCCTTTTGGTAGAGTTACTTAAATGATTTAATTACTTTACATGGTAAATTTTTTTGATAAAATTATTGTATGGTATTTGATCATAGGGTGAACTTAAAAAATATGTTATGTGGTTTCATTGCATGCTTTGTGAAACTTTTTTTCAAAACATATACTGTGATTTGTAACCTTTAGCAAAAAAAAAAAGATATCAAATTTTTTTTAGGTCGTATAAAGGGCAATCTTATCAATATTTAACTGAATTTTTTAAGCTTAATTAATAAAAATACAAAGCACTTTAATAATAAAATTATAACTTTTTTTGAGAAACAATTATTTTTTTCAATTAAAATGTGATGATAACTTTAAAAAATCATAATAATATGTAAGTTTTCCAAAAGTTACTCAATTTTTATGTAATTTTTTTAAATAATATGTTTAAATTATAGAAATGTTAAATTAATTGGAATTCCTCCTCTAACACTATTATTTTTAATGGAAAAAATATTTTTTTCCTTTTTTTTACTAGTGGTTACCAATCACATGACATGTTTTTGAAAAAAAAAATCTACAAATGAGTGAAATCACATAACATGTTTTTTAAGTTTACCAAATGAAAAAGGTCATAAAATAAATATTTATACTTTTTAAGTAGAAAAAAAATTCAGTAATGGGACATAGGGTGCACATTTATTTTATTTAGTCAGGGAAAATTAAATAATGATGTCAAAATGACATCATATATATTACATTTGAAATGCATTAAAGTACATATAAGATAAAAGTATGTTGATAAGATTCAAATTAGTTTCACTAAATAAAAATATGTACGAAAATGTGACTAATAATCGAATAAAGTTATCATAAAAAAATCCTTGTATTTTATATCAAGAATTATAATACTTACTGTTGTTTTTAAGTAAGCCATTTAAACTATTTCAATAGTGTTAGAATTAAAAAATCAAATATTTTATAATACAACATAAAAATTCACTTGAGTAACCTCAACAAATAATAAAACTTAAGCTAATATATTTCACGAAATTAGATGTTTTCCTATAATTTTTACTTGAGAAAACTGCCCCATATAGACATAGTTAACCATGTGAGTTAATTAATTTTTTATATAATAATTTTTTCAATAGTATTCTTTAATTTTTTTAACGAAAAATAGTTAACTAATCATATTTGTAACATCATAACACCATAAAAGCTAGTAAGGGTAAGCTAATAGTCTAACAAAAGTAGCAAATAAATCATAGCGAAGTGTTAACCACATACATGCAAAATTACCAAAGAAAAAAAAAAATGAGTTGAATTTATTTTATGATTATGATATCAATGTCAAACTCATAACAAAAAAGAAATGTTCTCTCAAAAGGAGACTTACATTAAGAATAAAGGAACATTCCCAAAGACAAATAAACTAAAGGAGAATAAACATTTGCTAAATTCCCCTCTTCTCAATCTTCATCTCAACTTCCATGGAAGGGCAATTTTGGAATAACATAAATACTAAAGAGACAAAGTAACCAATGCAATACCCAACCCGGTTTCCTTAACATGGAAAAACAATAATCTATAGGTTCAAGTCTATACAACTTTAAGTCTATCAGCACACATGATAAAATCGTATAAAAAATTGTATATTTTCCACGTTAAAGGAACCGATACTTAGCCCAAGCGAGGGGTACCGTTGCCAATGCCAACAAAGTCCACAAATAGCCATTGGTCTTGGGTTCTGGTCTTCTTGAAAAGTGATTGTTGTGGTGATGAAGAGACCGATGAAGAAGAAAAAGAAGCCAAAGGGCAAGAGTCATTTGAACTGTCACAGCTGAAATTTGCATCCATTACACCACTTGGACTGCTTGGGATTGCTTCATGTTTTCTCTTTAGTGATTTCATTTGATAATTGACATTGTTGTTTCTTCCCTCTAATACTTCACTAATCATCTCATAGCAATCGTTCACCTTTTCCTGTTACAATAAGAATAATAAATAGAGCAATTGGGTGAGGTTGTTGAGTCATTGGTTGTATCCCACATTCAATAATTAACACATTATTTGTGCCACCTTCCATTCTCACTTCAAATTTTAAAATCACAACTATAAAAGTAACAATAATTTTTTTAAAAATAAAACAAGATTTTAATAAATAAAAAAACATTAACATTCTAAATACATATCCAAAACAAAAGAATTTTAAAAAATTAAAAACAATATAAAATAAAATAATAAATATTTCGAAGTTGTAAAAAGTGTCATTTAAAATAAATTTGAAGTGACAAGGTTCACACTTAAGAATTTGAAACCGAAAATGAAATAGGATTGAAACAATTCCGTTTCATTTCGAACTTTAAACCCCACTTTTGAAGTGGGGTTAGAGATGCCTAATACATCACCAAGGACACATTTGCTATACAAAGAGACCCCATGTTTTCGAGATCATGTCTAACAGCTAATGATTCTAGTTCAAAATGACTAGCAAATATTTTTTTTAAAAATCTATGAAAAAGTGAAATTGAATTATTGTAACTATACTATAAGAGCAATATTACTCTCTCGCTAAGATCCAAGTACGTAAATACCGAAAAAAAAATATATTGATAGCTACATCTTTAATTATTTTAATCTTGGTATTTACAAACAACCCAAAAGCGACACAATTATTTTGAAATGGAACTTATAGTGCTTCAACAGAAATAGTCTACACCCGACACAAACTACTACCCCGATTTACATAAATAACATTAATATAAGGACTTACCTTGTCAATTTTAAGAATACCAAGAAGCTGATTTTGGTACTCAATAGAATTAAAGGGTTCAACTTGGTCTATAACGTGCATCATTGTGGCAGTGGCCAATACAGAAGGGAGAAAACAACTGGATCTTGAATCTGTCCAAACAAACCCAACAAAGAAATCCAAAACAAAACGTAAAAATAAAGAAACTGATAAAAAAACAGAACCAATTGCAGTTACAGCTTCTCATTGTTCTCATCGAAAAAGTCTAAAGCCAAAGGTCAAAGTGCACGTTTTTATTTAATTTCAAAGAGATGATTAATTACCAGACACTGAATTAAGCAAGAGGCTTTCACATCTCCTGAAAAATTCCCAGTGAAGACTTGTCTTTAATCCTAGCCGTCTGATTATATGATCAAGAAATGAGAGTGGAGTAACAGGGTGCATCTTCCATTTAAGTGCAGACAGTATCAAAAGCTCCATTCTTTGAATTGTTTTGGCTTCAAAAACATACTTCGTATCCTCCACCTGCAAACCCATTTCATAAAACTCAAAACCCATTTCAAAAACATTAAAATTATCGAATTTTGGACTGGAAATTGTGATAAAGTCTGGATCTTTAATTACTTGAAGGTCAATGAGAAGAGGGACTTGAGTTTCTTCAACTTTAGCGGCTAAAGAAAGACAAGTAACGGCAACAAGCTGAATCATCCATGGCTTATTATCTCTTTGATAACAAGAACAAGACATGAACCTATCAAGATAGTTTACAGCAAGAACAGCAGTAAGTGTTGAAAACCCACAATGAGAGTTCGCTTTTAAGATCCACTCAACAGCTTCATGACGAGGAACATTACAATCTAAACCAACTTGAAACTGAACAATGTCTTGTTCTTTGGTAAAGAGGGAAAGTAGCTCTTCATCTTCCCACAACAAATCTTGCTCAAGCAGAGAAATTGGGAAAAAAGATGCAATCTTTTTAGTACCCAAATGGGGAATTTCTTGCTCTTCATGTTCTTGTTGTTGTTCTAGTTCATTATCATCCCATTGTTCTTCTTCACAGTAAAGAGTATCTATGAAGAAAGAATTAGGGGTTTGGTTTTCATTGTTGTTGGGTTGATGGATAGCCATCTTCTTCATTGAGAAGAAGAGGAAAAGGTCCACAACTCATTATACAAAAGAAGATCTCATTGTTCTTTGTTTTCTTAATCTAGGTTCTAAAATTCTTGTTTTTGCTCTCTGGTTTTGAGATTGAAAGGAGAGAAAAAGGAGAAAAGGAGGAGGAGAGGGATTGAGTTTGGTTTGGCCTTGAGGGTTGTCTCTTTTTGTTCTTTTATGGCCAAAATATTGAATGGAGGGAGAAAATTTAAAAACATTAAGAAAATGGGAGAGATTTGTAAAAATAGAATAAAATGGAGGAGTGCTTTTGGTGAGAAGAATGAGAAGAAGAAACGGCACACGGACCAACAGGACCCTATGAAAGCAACCTATTGAAATTACCGAATAATAATAATAATTATTATTCAATGGAAAAATTAAAAAATAATAAAAGTTACTGAGCTGTTCTGTTCTGTTCTTTTCTAGTCTCTAGAAATTTGTAACATTTGACAGACACGTTAGTATTGGTAAATGAGTTTTCTTTACTCTCTTTTATTATTTCGTTTTTTTTTTCTTTATCTTTTAATAATACGTTGATAGTCTTTTTCTACTAATATTGTTTTTAAAATTCTCTATTTATACACTAGACTTAAAAGATGTGGAATTATTTTAAAACAATATATTTTTCATTTTCAATTAGGGACTTTGACTCAATTAATACATTAGAGTAAGTTTGTTGCCAAGGACCTACAACTTTAATAGCATTTTTTTAGCATTTTAATTGTTTTATAAAAATACAATAGAAAATTAACAACAATAGCAAACTGAAATCAAATTAAACAATACCAGTTCTACCAAACTCGAATTAATAAATTATTGCAATGTGCTTTTGTCAAAATTCAAGGAACGAGATACTTGTCTTCTGCCCTCATATATTACAATCCATGCTTGAATTCTGTCTGTTGGGTTTTTTTTATTTGATACAATAATTAAAAAAAATCTGGAACACAAGAGTATAGAGAAGTGTTAAAATGCCAATAAACGAGGCAAAACAAAAGCCTGCTAAAATGCAATCTTTTTGACCTTCTTGTGTTCATAATTTATATACTTCTGGGAGAGAAAACTAAATGTCCTTAAACTATGCTTAAATTTTAGTTTGGTATACTTCGGAAAAAAAATGCAAATTTGTTTATGTACACACAAAACAAAACGACGAGAACCAAACTCAGTTTAAGCTTTGTGGAGTTCGAGCTTGTCAAACTGAGCTCGAACTGAGCACGAGCTTGGTTAAACGGAGCTCAACTCAAGCTTTGTCAGATTGAACTTAGCCAAGCTTTAACGAGGTATGTTAAATATTTTTTTAACAAATTCAAGCCGAATTTTGGAATTAAATTTAAATTTTTTTTTTACTTTCATGAATCAAAATATAATGTAAACATAATTAATTTCTTAAAAATATTTATAATTTTATGCTACATATACATAATTTTTTTTCATTATAATATACTTATAATTTATATGATAAATATAATATTCTTATTTCTAGACATATGTCACGACCTTGTTAACAAGATGTAATTCACAAGTATGTCCGTGAACCTCTCATCGAACATGTTCACAAACTTTCGAGATAAGTACCCCTTTGTTCAAGTTCAGTTCGTTTATTAAAATGAACTTACATTGTTATTCATGATCAAACTCTCATTTATTCACGAAGCGAGTTCGAACGAGTTCTAAGGAGCAGTTTACGAGTAGTAATGTTCATTTAGGGTCCTACTCAAACCCTTGCATATTAGTAATAATTGATTTGTAACTTTAATGATTGATTAGTTAGAGATTAGCAACATTTCTTATGTATTATGGATATCAAGATTATCCTTAGTCTTCAAAAGATTAATCTACTTCATTACATATATATTTTTTTAAAAAATCGAATGACTTTTTATACATGTTGTTACTCTTTGAATAAATTATTAAAATCATCAGAGCCAATTTGATTAATTATTAAAAAAGATTGATTTACTTCAATTGAATTTTAGTAAGATGATAAAAAAAAATTGTTGGAAACTTAGGAGGGAACAAAATAGTCTTATTTGGATTAGAATTAAATTAAAATATTAGATTTTAGAGAAGAAATGTAATTATGAATGTAATGTATTTTTTACCAACCGGTTCACCGGAACTTTATCCCGATTATATTTGTATTCGACTTAGGTCACGAACCTGGTTATAGTGGTCGAATCTCACAATGAACATTTTCTAAGTTCATAAAACTAGAACTCGAAATCTTGTTCAAGGTATATCAAACCTTTATTTATAAATGTAATCAATAAAACACTAAGTAAAATAGTAAAAATGGGAACAAAAGTTAAAATTGACAAAAGAGAAAATTGACTATGGTAAAGTTACACAAAGAAACTTCCAAAAATACTTCATCTCATATCAAATGTTGACAGAACACAAAAATCCAAATGACTAAAACTTCTTTTAAAAAAGTTTGTATTCTACTTTTTTGAGTTCTTTTTATATAAGTGTTCTTCTTTTTTTTTTTTTTGAAATAAACTGTGTTTATATTTTAAATTATTAATTATAATTTTTTTAGGGTAAATTTCTATCTTTGTTGTTTCACTCATTTGTAAAATAGAGGTCGATGAATTTTTTTTTTTTTGCAAAAGAGAGTGTGGTTTCAATAATTTTGCAAAAAGGTTCATGGTTTCAAAATAATGATGTTACATTCAATATTTGAAATAATTCAAATTTCCAATAGTTAAAACTTATTGTTGGACCCAGTAGGGTGCAAAATAGGTCAGAGAGGGGTGAATGGTTCTTTTTCGAATTCACTGTTAACTTCAAAAAGTTGCTTCTGAAGTATCTTCTGAGTAAGTATTCTTTACTCAGAATCCCCCTTTTATGCTTAAGTGTTATTAGATGCGGAATTAATATAACACAAAAAATAAAAGAGCAGAGTAAGGAAAGTGCAAACAAAGATTTTATCCTGGTTCAGCCTCTGCCTAATCCAGTCCTTGGAAACTCCTGTCCAAGATTTAATCCACTATTAACTCTTCTTCTGGTGAAGAGTAGACCCTTTACAATACTTTGATTGAAGTACCTCCAACAGTATTTACTGAGCTATACCAATACAGAAGTACCGTTCTTCTATATCTGAGGCTCTGAGCTTCGTCTCTCTTAAGTACATTCCTTATGAGATTACCTAGCTCCCTCACACTAACTTACCCTCAGCTTAGTGTGATTTACAACAATTTATAAGAAAGTGATTTATATGAACTTCTGAACTTTGTTTCAGTTAGTTCAAATACAAACAGATGAGATTTGAATGTTTGCTATGAGAAGGTTGTAAGCAGATTGAGAATTGGTTCACTCTTGAATACTTTTGTTAAGATTCATCCACCTTCTCAAATGGCGGAAATCACCATTTTATAGAGGGCGAGAATGTTTTCGTTGATATTTGGACCATTGTTAGGAATACTGTCATTGTCTTCTAATTTTGAATCTGTTAACAATCAGTTAGAGTCGCTCGTCCAACTCTGATCCACGCCATGCTGTATCAGGTTGATTTTGGGGGTCCACTTTGTACTGCAGATACGTATCAGAATAGCAGGTGAGATTTATTCTTGATTTTGCAACAACTTTTATCTTGTAGTAGACTGAAGAACAGAGCGCGCAGTGGTATTAAATAAGAAGTCAGCTTTCTTGACTTTTGGCACCGAAAGACTAAGTTGACCTTTTCCAATCCTTAGAAGGACTTTTTAACGTTCTGAATCTTGAGTGATCTTTTGAGATATTTAATACCTCATCTGAATTTAGTAGCTTCTGAGCATCCATGCTTCTGCTGACTAAATCTTGTGCTTTTGAGGTGACTTCCTTCTGAACTCAGAACTTACAAAACTAAAATTATCTTCAGAATCCAACAATCTCCCTCATTTTATTGGTTCTAAGTGAAGTCAAGCACACGATGCACTTACTCCCTCATAGTCTAATACTTAAGTTCAGAGTTTAAGTTTTAAAATTATACAAGGAAGTTAGTACAATGAAGAGTTGTACTTTTGAAGTGAAAGTAAAAACTTTTATTGATGATGAGTACAAGTTTTTACAATACAAGTATTTATAATGAATTCATTTACAAGGGTTTTTCTTTAAGAGCTAAGAATTCATCATTTGTAGTCTCCTCCTGCTGATCTATCTCCATGGCACTGCTTGAAGGTTGATTGGAAGTCATCCGTCTTTCCCAGATCTCCTTGAAGCTATGCTTGTCTATCTCCCTCCACTCATCACCAACAAGCTGAGAAACTATCTTCTGCTCATCAAGCGCAAACCTCTAGATGACATCTTGAACAACCTTTGCATTTGCTTGAAGAGGAGGGACAATCTACTGAATCAGCCTTGCAGCTTTGCTAGGAACAGAGGGAAAGATGCTTTCAAGGATCACTTGGAGAGCCTTATGATTCCATATCCACTGAGTGTTTAGCCCATTCACCAGATGCTACAGGAACAGAAAGATCTCACTGTCATGTGAGCAGAAGGAGTGGAGAGATAGGCCACCAAGCTAATTACTAAGCCCATCAATGCTCTTCTGAAGGGCCTCTGAAGTGCTTGCATTCCTTGCCACCATGATGTCTCTAGCTTCATTTGTGGTCTTGGTAAGGGCAGCAGCATACTTCTCTAGTTATTCCTCTAACTCATCAACAACCTCATTCTTC
>CATIWQ010331034.1:0-48463 GCA_949673415.1 Euphorbia schlechtendalii | reverse complement strand
TGTGTGTGTGTATTCTTATAAAAAAAGAATTAATTAAATTATTCTAAACCCTTAAACTTTATCTAGGTCCTTAAAATATTTTAAACCTTTAAGTTTTCACATAAGGCTTTTAATATTTTTTTACGATCCTATATATTTATTTAGGGCCCGAAATATTTTTTTTTACAAGGAGAACTCCCATTTGAAGATAATCGGACGGTCGAAAATTGTGTAATCCAAGGATAAAAAAATCCCGAAAAGCCATCATCATCGAACGCACGAGCTGGTACAAAATCCCGTGCTCACAAGCTGCAAGCCAAATTTGAATAAAAGCAAATGAAGGAATCTTTCTCGATTTCTTAGCAAGTAGTAAAGCATACTGAGTTTATGTGAAAAGGATTGGACTTCTTGAAGAATATATGCATGTAGATTTTGATAAAGGACAACCTATAGCTAGAAGAATCGATGATGATGATGATGATGTTCGTGAATTAATCGACGTGTTTGAGATTTTTAACTCATCACCAACAAATTATCATCACAACATCAAAGAAGATGTTGACCACATTCAAGCTATCAATTTTAACGAAGTTGATTAAGCTTAGCAATAATATCTTAAATATCCAATGATAGTCTTCAAATATTCTAAGAGAAGTTTGAGTTCATAAAGATCATCCAACAAGCAAAATTGTTGATAATGTTTATAGTCCTACCAAAATGTATGGTCAACTAAATAGGTAGAGTACTCACTCAAACTTTTGTTTCTCTTATAGAACCAAAGAAGATTATGGATGTTGAATTTGATGATAATTGGATGATGGTAATGTAGGATGAACTATACCAATTCAAGAGAAAGGAAGTTTAGGATTTAGTAACTAAACCTAGCATGAAGTCTATTATCGGCACCAAATAGGTTTTCAAGAATAAGATGGATTAATATGCTAATGTTGTTTGCAAAAAAGCTAGATTAGTTTCTCAAAGCTACAGTCATCAAGAAGGGATTGATTATGATAAAACCTTTGCACCTATAGCAAGACTTGAGGCTATCATAATTCTTCGTACTTTTGCATCTCATATGAATTCAAGATTATTTCATGCAAATAGTGAATTTCTGAATGAAGTTATTCAAGAAGAAGTCTATGTATGCCAACCCCCTGATTTTGAAGATCCAAAGTTTTTAAATCATGTCTACAAGTTGAAGAAAGCTTTATATGGTTTGAAGCAGGTGCCTCGTGCTTAGTATGAAAGGCTGACCAACTTTTTTTCTCAGTAAAGGGTGTGGCAGTGATGAAGCATATAGAACTTTGTTCATCAAGTGCAAAAGAGTGATGTGTTGCTAATCCAAATATATATTGATGATATTATATTTGGACTAACTGATGAAAGCTTATGCAAAGAGTTCAATAAGCAGATGAAGAGAGAATTTGAAATGTCTATAATGGGAGAGATTAATTTCTTTCTTGAACCGCAAATCAAACAAAGTGAAGATGGAATATTCATCAACCAATCAAAGTACACCAAGGAAGTTGCGAAGAAGTTTGATATGGACAAATCAAAGAGCATATCAACTCCTATGGCTATAAATATAATTTTGAGTAAGGATGCAAATGGTAAACCTATAGATAATAAAATCTATAGAGGTTTTATTGTATCTTTACTTTATTTAACTACTAGTAGGCCTGATATTCAATATTTTTTATATTATTGTGTTGGATATCAAGCTGGTTGTAGAGAATCTAATTTAGTAGTTGTTAAGAGAATTCTCCAGTATTCGCATAGCTTTGTTGATGCAAGTTTATGGTATCCCAACAATGCTAATTTTTCACTTCAGGGATATATCAATGCTGACTATGGAAGAGATAAACTCGAAACAATAGAACCACTAGTAGGTGCCATTTTGTTAGAGATTGTCTTGTCACATGGTATAGCAAGAAGAAGACTTCGATAGCTCTCAACATAATAGAGGTTGAGTATGTGGCTGCTGGAAGTTGTATAGCAAAATTGCTATGGATCAAGCAGTAATTGGAAGATTATGGTATAAAGTCTAAGTGTTTTGATGTCTTATATGACAACAACCTATCCAAAAATCCAATTCAATATAGTAGGATGAAACATGTTAAAATAAGATATCAATTCATAAGGGATCATGTGCTAAAAGGAGATATGAAATTGATCTATGTTTCATTAAAAGAATAACAAGCAGATATTTCACCAAACCTCACATAAAGGATCAATTCAATCTATTGAGGTAACTGATTGGAATGAAAAATCCAATCTAAGTATCTACAACTTAATCAGGTTTATCATATTGACCCTATTTAATGTTGAGTTAACTAATCAGGTGATACGTATCTTACTCATATTCTTAAAAAGGTTATCAAAACGATGTCATTTTACTAGTTAGTATTTAATATCAATTTTGAATATTAATTGTACTATGAGAGTGTTTCATGTCCTTAATAAAATGACATGTTTTGAGGAAAAATAGTAACGCTGTTTAAACCAATGTCTAATCTCACTGTTGTTTTTTATCATGTTGTATGACTGATACATGTAGCAAAGAAAAGATTTTGCTGTATATAAGATGAACTGAAGAAGAGGAACAATTCACTTGAGATCTTCGAATCTTAATCGTGTTTGCAAAACCAAATATCTAAAATTCTCTTTAAGTACAAACATAAATCGATGACTTCCAATGCATCAAACCAATCTAAGGCATTAGTCACCTTAGTGGATGGAAGGATTATTCTCCAAAGAGACTTGGACAAGAACATAGTTTTAGATATGAAGAGGTCGGAGAAATTGTTGTTGAAAAGGGGAACAATCTATGTTCTAGTAGGATGAAAACTAAGTCTAGAAAAGAAGTTAGGAACCAGTATTCAGTGCATGTGGGAGAAGTAGTAACAGATGAGCGTCTGAGTATATGGATGAAGCAACAATGCTTTAGAGGTATTTTTTACCTAGAATTATTTACGATTTTGATTATGATGCAACAAATCTACTCCCTTCTTCATGCCCTTGAAGGAACTTTGGACACTTTGTTGACTTCACTGGATAAAAAATTCATCACCACTACCCCCAAATTGATTGCAAATTTTTTGGGGATGAAGTTGAAGGGTACTGAGTTAAGAAGAGTAAGGGATGAAGCACTAATTATCATCCTAGAAGATTTTGAGCACCTTGATGATTAGGTTAGTGGAGAAATGAGGGTGATCTCATGGAAGGGAATAGGAGCTCACAACATAATCACCAAAGTTTTGGCTCTTAAAACTGTTTCCTTATCTAGCTGTTCAAAGTTTGAGAGTTGTTTGGCTTACCACATCATCAAGGGAAAGTTGATCAATTAACATTTTCAATTTATCAAGAAAATACAAAAGGTAACCCACTACTTGCATTATGGAAGTTGATATCTACAATGGTTGTTGCCTATGGAGTGGATTTGAAGGATGTTGTAAAGAGGTTTACTCTAGTTAAGATAATCTACATAGGAATCATAGAGTTTCTAAAGCTAGAATTCAATAAGCGCCTCTTCATTACAAGAGGGAAGGCAGGGAGAATAGGAAGAAGAAGAAGATGGGGTCAGGGGATGAAATCATCATTCTTGATGACATTCCCAAAGAGGACAAGGATCAAGATTTTGAGAAGATATTAAGAATGGCTCTTATTGATATTTAGGTATGGGAAGATGTAGAAGTGGTAGCTGACAATGATGATGATGATGATAACTTGTTAATTGGCCAAGTCTTAACTCTACTGAAGAGGGATAGATTGGAAAGTCTAAGCAAGGATGAAATGCTTTCAACAAAGAAGGTGAAAGCTCCTAAGAAGCTCGAATTCAAGAAAAGAGGGGGTCAGTTGGAGTCAAAAAAGGTGAAAATTTTAATAGCTTGAAAAGGAAGCTGAAGCTACTGTAGCAAAAGAAACAAATGAAGATTTTTAGTTTGAACTTGTGAAGAGAAAGAGGTCTTCCTTTCCTAGAAGGACTGTAGAGTTTGTTGAAGCTACAGAGAATATTGTTGAGAAAGTAGTTGAAAGAAAAGAAAAGGTCTCAACTCAATAATAAGAAGATAATGTGGCTGAGGATGTTGTGAAAGAAGAGGCTAATAAATCAACAGATGTAAAGAAGACTGTTGAAGAATCAAATAAAGTTTAGCATGTTGAGCTACCCAAGGATAACCAAGAGGTTGTCCACGATCAACAACAACTAAACCTTTCTCCACCGTCTTCACCTGTAAATTCTAAACCTACATATCCCTTTTCATAAATTTTTCAACCCTTCCAATTCTTCATCTCATAATATCTCTAATAATGATCATCCTAATCAAGGAGATACTTCCCCTTCTATGCAAATACCTCCTCCTCTTGGCCAAAATAACCCTTTTTCACCTCAACCCTCAAACATAGAAATCGTACCTTCATCAAATTCATCCACTAACAATCCAACTCAAACCACCAATTATACTTCTCCTCATTCTAACCAAATCAACCTTCCCTTGTTAATCAAAGGATGATAATTGAGAATTTGGCTCAATTTAGTCTCACTACTTAGAACTACGCTTAGCAAGGCTATAATGTTGAGAACTACGCTTAGCAAGGCCATAGTGTTGAGAACTACGCTCAGCTTGGTCATGTAGTGGTGAAAAAGAGAGTTCCTACCATCTATACATGACGAACGAAAACTTATTCTGTTGAGGAAGTTATCCCTGTCTCCAACAATATAGATGAGGTAGCCTTAAGGCAGAAGTTGAGAGAGGTCATAAAGACTTTCTATAAATATCTCAAGATTGATGTTGAGCTAGATGTTGCCATTACTTGAACTATTATTGTAGAGAAATTGATGAACTCAGCTCTAGTGTTTGCTCAACCTCTTCCATCAACCTTCGAATCTCCCCTTCCCAAGGATGCCCTCTATTTTGATGAGTTTGAGAAAATACGAGGTGATCTTTATCAAATTAGAAAAGGAGATTGTCAATGGTATGGTGGAAAGCATGGCTACTATCTAGATCGGGTTGTTTGATTCAATAGCAAGACTCACTAAAGCGATCTTTGTTATTCCTTCATCTACTATGATAAGCAATGTCGTGTTTACCAAGTTGAAGCCTACTATGGATGAAGCCAAAAGAGAGCTAGCCACATTTGTCAAGTTAGGTGATGAGCAGAATAGTTAGTTTTTCAACTTTGGAAAGGAGCAAGACAAGCTGAGGAAGGATTTTAGCTTGGGCTTTAGAGTACTATTTACTAAGGTCAATGAGCAAGAAAAGAACATGAAATTCCTTATAAGCTTTGTAGTCAACCTTGCAACCATCATGACTAGTATAATTGCAAATATTGATCTTCAACTCCACAAAACTATCAAGATACCAAACTTGGTTGCTAAGGAAGTTGAAATCAAATTCAAAGAAATCATTGATTAGTCAACTAGCATAGCTACTAAAAAGGTTATTGTTGAGGCCAAAGAAGAAATCTTAAAGGGAATCAATGGTTTGTCCTTGAAAAAAACAAAGATGATGTTGTTAAGAAGGATGAAGCACCACTACATGTGAAGAGTAACTACATCCACAACAACCTGGAGACATTCTTAAATGAAATCTTGAAGACTCTAGTACGTTCATTCAACTGTTAGAATTGCTGCAACAATGTTTCTTAAGATTAACACAATCTTAGAGTTCTTAAAGTAGAAAATGGTAGACGATGACTCGATGACCATTCTAAAGATTATCCATCAACTGTGCTAGTAATTAAGTGTTATGGAGATGATGAGTTCTCACTCAATAGTAAGATTTCTTAAATAAATTGATAGTCAAGGATATCTCACTAATGACTGCATGTTAGAGCTTCAGATTGAGATTAAACATGTTATCTCTTGTACTTATGCAAACTTCCAACAAGTCATAGCTTCCGTAAATAGAGTTATGAAGCAATCATGAAGGATGTGATGGCAAAGGGGGAGAAACAGAAGTAAGACTTGAGTGCAACACAAAATTATATAGCTCAACTACAAAATTAATCTCAGTCATCCCCGCAACTATCAAAGGAAGAGGTATAAGCTCCTTATGGGAAGTCATTCATCCAAAGCTAATCAAGCTAAAATACAAAGAAGAAGGTAGAGTAATCTTCCTTTCAAGATCAATCCTCAAATTCAACATCAACATCAGCACCAACATATATACTTTTTAGTTGCTGATACTTTTAATCTTTTTCAAGTTTATTACCACGGTATAGGATACCATTGTACTTGTACTGACTTATTTTTTAATGAAAAGATTACAAGAATTATCCGTCAAGTTAAATTCTCTTTAACTCGACATTAACTACAAAATAATCTATTGGAGTGTTGCAATTTGAAAGGTACGCAATCTTCAATTCATCTTTGAGTGTTCTAGTCCTCTTTAGAAAATCTTTCAAATTTGTAATAAATTATATCAGTTGAGCTTCTCCAATCCTCTTTAGAAAATCTTTGAGTGATATTAGGATTGTGGAGGGTACGCAATCCTATTGGAGTGTTGCAATTTGAAAGGTACTTATTGTAATACCCACTATGAAGACTTCTGCGCCTAGTTAAAAGAGTAAAGATAGAGGATTTCAGAGAAGGTACCCGGGAATTGGATATAGGCAAGAGGCTGAACCACAATAAAATTCACTTCTTGATCTCTCTAACTCTATCACTTACTTTACTCGGTAAGTATTTTTGCTCAGAGCAGTTTTTTCCTTGTGTTTTTTGGTAAGTATTTTTCTAGTCAATTTTGCTGAATACTCTTACTCAACACAATTTGTCATACTGAAACTTAGCTCAGTTTTTCTGTTTTTTAATTTTATATCTTGTCTGCCTATCATCTTCTAAACAAACCCAAGACTCTTAGTAACACATTCAAAAAGAGTTAAAAATCGTATTAGAAACCCAACTTAAGTCATTCACCCCCCTTTGACTGAGTTTGTTGTAGCCAACGTGACCAACAAAAATCACTTACCAGTTTAAGTTTTTTGATCAAGCATCTTTACATGATATAGTATTAGAGTATGTTAGACCTCGTGCTTTGACTCAAAATAACAATTCAATTTTTAATTGCTTATAAACGGAGGGTGAAATAGATATATTATGCATATTATTTGTAATGCTTAATTTTCAACAACTTATAATATGTTGATTAATATCCTTATTATATGTTAACATGTAATTAGCAATTAAATGGAGGGTAGAATAGGGTATGTTGTGCATATTTCCATTTGTTTATTAGATACATACATTGTATCAGCTTAAAGTTTGTTTGTAGAAGAGTGTCAGATATTAATGCAAAAGTTATAAATAAATTTTAGGTACATGTATCATACCCTCTCTGAAATTGTCCTAAACTGTTAGATGTTACCCTAAACTTTCAAAAGTTTTAGATATCTCATTGAACTTGTTTAAATGCACCAATTATTCCCCTTATGTCACATGTCGATTCTCATTGTTGGTTTGAGTTTTCAAAAATGTCATTTTATTATTTTTCTCTCTAAGTTGATGAAACTTACTGTTGAGGTGGCAAATCAGTGCACTTTTCGAAAGTTCAATGTATTATTTAAAACTTTTGAAAGTTATCGATGACATCATACATTTTAGGACAAGCGTAATGGTTAACCAAACTTTAACTAACTGTCAAGTTTTTGAATTCATTGCTTTAAAAAGTCAAAGCATTAACGCCACGAAAAACCTCTCGTTGACACCTAACTCAATGACTTTAACTATGATCTTCTTTGGCTTACGGGAGAAAATCCTCCCACTTACAATGTTTCATATCCATTTGTTGAAAGTGACCGTTAATCAATCTCAAACACCATAAATTTTCGGTTATATACACAAATAGAAAATAGAAATGATAAACTATTATAGAATATTAATGAATTGAAAGATTAAGCCGATATACAAAGCAATTTTTTATCAATTTTCTGCTTGTACATGCCCCCTTAAACATTGTTAGTGTGTTAGTATAACTGGATTGATGATCAATGCAATCATGATATATCATCGAACAAGTCGGAAAAATGCGGAGTACATGCTTGTTCGAGTTCGATCATTATTAGGGGGTCCGGGAGCAGCGCCCCTGGTTGGGTTTGAGCCGTCGAGACGGCTCGAACATAAAAACTTTTCTGTTATTACCCTGAAAAGATATTTTTTTGACCAAAAACCTGCATTTTTCCCAAAAGTCATACTTTCGGATCCTGTGTTATCCCGAAAATTCATGTCTTTTGGACATATACCTTGGATAAATATATATACCTGAAATTGGTCATACAATTTTGATTCAGAAAAATCTCAGCATTTTTGCATTCAAATTTCTTGTTAAACATTCTGATTTTATCCGACTGAAAATTTGGTAGAAACACCGAAATAATTTCAATCTGATAATGGTATCCAGGATTTCAGATTCATCTAAGTAATCCTCAGTGTACCAACAAACATGAAGTAAGATACAAACAGCTTACCAGGTGTTAAAATTCATTAAAAATGCAGTATGGTGTTACTAGGATTTGAATTATGAACCTTACGATCAAACCGAAGAAATGTTATTCCAATAAATTATCTCATAAGATTTATTTCACTACCACTCGATAAAGCAAATTCCAAGCTCGCCTTTTGCAATGAAAGATGTTATTACAACAAGAGTATGGTTGACTTACAAGAGTAAATTGTAAGTAGTTTCTTCTTAATGTTCATGTTGCACGACAAATGAATATTAAACATAACACAAACTACTCTATTATTTGTTGAAGGCTTTAAAAAGGTTTTGATATAATATCGTATTACAATTTGACCTATAAATTTATTTTTATAATAAAAATGGGGAAAAGGGTGTCGTTAAAAGCCAGACATCTGAGCCAGGTTGGCACTCCCGGTACCCAACCTTCGTGATAATGCTGGTTGAACTTGAAACACATACAACATAAGCTTAAGCTCACTCGTAACTCCATGTATTGGAATTTCGAATGATTAAAATTTGTACCCACAACCTCTAGGATGGAGTGGATGTAATTCAATGTTGTGAACCCACTTAACAAATTGTGACATATAGATATAAACCTCATAAAATTATATAAAAATCCGGAAACTTTCCAGAAATTTGAGTATTTATTTAATAGCATCTTTTACAATAAAATGATATCATTATTTGCTAAATTAATACAAATATTGTTAGTGTATTTTGAAGTTAAAAATGATTATTATTACAAAATCAAATATTTATTGTTGTATTCATAATTTATAATATATGTATACATATATATGAACACTGCTCAGAATAAATTTTCACGATTCGTCTATATACATTGATGCAAAGTGGGGTAAATGCAGATATTTTTTTTTCAATTTTCCAACTATTATGAAGTTGTATAGCGGGTGAAACAAAGCTTAGGAAAATTTCAGAAGTAGGAAAAATGCTTCCTAAGAATATGAAACTAGTTCATATATACCTAACCCCATTTCCACATATTAACAACGTACAATTGAAATTGTGGCTTCCTTTAAAATTCAAATATGTAAAGTGCAATTACTTGTCCCCTACGCTTCTTTTGCTTAAAATTTCTCATGCATATCATCTATGCATATTCATGCACAGTACATATATGTTACTATATATATAGCTCACTATGGTTAAGCTACACAACACAATTAATCTCACAAATTTAGTTCACTTAAATCAATTTTTACCTCTCTTTAAAGAATGGCCAGCTTTACTTGGATTGCTCTGGTATTTGTTATTGCACTGATATTACACCCTAACCCAAATGTAGAGGCAAGAAAGCTGCTACTATCAATGGACAAGGATTCAACTCATAGTGGTGGTTCGGAAGAATTGGTTCGGGGCTCCGAAGCTGGGCATCTTAAGGCGTTATTTAGGGCATTTTCTAGTCGTGATGTTGACTCTGGAGTTGGGAATAATGGTAGACTTATGCAGTCTGTTCCAAGCCCTGGAGCTGGCCATTATCAGTTTTGGCCAACTTCAAACAAAAACCGAGTTTTGGGGTCAGTTCCAAGCCCTGGAGCTGGCAATTAACAATTTCTATGAATGTGTTTACATTATAATATTAATTATCCTCGTTTTTAAATAAAAACAATTAAGAATTGACGTTTAATTTTTATAAAGAAAGTTTACAAAGCTAGGTTTTAACTAGAAACTTGGCAATTGTTGTAATAAACTTGTTATCTCCTTTGTATACATTACATATGAATGTGATAATATAGTGAATCTCGTTTATATTGAGATATTTGTCTCATTTCTTTAGTATAGTCATGATCTGATATAATGTTGATTTGTTCAAGTATACTTGCATGCATGTATTTGTTATGTACCACAACTGTCAACGGTTTTTCAGCTAAGCAACTAAGATTCAGGTATCATCTATTCGCGTGGACTTCACATGATAGTTGATGTCATTAAATTCAGTTGCAAGTTTGATTAGCCTTCAATTATAAAAGCAACTTGTGTATTCATTTGTACTTTTAGAGAAATCAATTTTGAATCTGCATTATTTTTATGAGATTATTCTTCTCCGTTTTACCATGATATGGTATCAGAGCTTTAAAAAGAAAAATAAGTTCCAATTTCAAGCCAATTCAAGCACTGAAAGATATGAAAAATAATTTATGAAACACACGTCAATAACCATCTAGATAATTCAATTTTGACTCCTGTCAACACCTTTCTATTTGGCACCAATTTTTACCATAGAAGAACTTTGATCGTAAAGGACAAATTTTGGTTCATCACTAAAGATAATCTGAAAACTGAAGAAGAATCTACAACTTTCAATCTTTGGGAGAAGTCAAACTGTTAAACTCTATAACTGAGGAGATTAGAGAATATTCATTGTACGTGGAGACAATAAGAGAGCTATAAATGGTGTTAGCTGTTGTAATTTTTTCATGAATTAAAGTGAAACTAAGGGGATAGTAGGCGATTTGTGCCCTGATCAAAAATTTAAAAGTGCTACCTTTTTTCGATTTTGCAAATAAATATTTCTAGAAAAGAAAAACAAACCAACACTCATTATATTATTTGGGTTGACAATAAATGTTGTCTTTAATGAAATTTAGGCAATCAAAATTAAAGCTCACTAGGACTGTTGGAATGTTGCAGTGTGTTGAAAACCAGAGAATTTCCTTGTATATTAATAGAACAAATTTATTAACTATTACAGACTTAAAATTGTATACATTTGAAACAAAAGAAAATGAAGTAAAGAGAAATCAATGACCAACACCAGGACTGGGCACAGACTGTAAAACGCGATCCCTTCTTAGCTGAGATTCTTGTGCAGAATTTATTTTACGATTTGCCATAATTACGAATAATTTACCAGAAGAAGAAAAAGAGCTTTGATGGCCTTTGGTGTTGTTCATCAATACTCTGGCTTCCAAATATGGACCATCCTTCATTGTTATAACCAATACCAACAATAACAATACCACACGCTTCATTTTCAATTTTAATCCTCTCAACTATATATCTGATCTACATATATAGTGCACATGCCAGCAACTTTACTCTGCCTGCAGCTCAGTTTCCCACAAATTGATCTTTTTTCCTTACTATTTTTTCCTACTCAACTAGGAAATGTTTGACTTCTTACAAAAATAACAACAATTTCATTTTTTCAGAGAAATTGGAATTTGACTTTGCAGTAGATGACAAACAAAAATTGCCAATACATATCAATATTTTATAGATTGTCTTTTAAGATGGGACTAATAATACAAGGATAATTGATCGGAACGTATTATAAATTTGTAATTTGAGGATTGTGGCATTAATTGAATATGTAATAGATGAATGGTACGTATTGGGATTAAACTAAGTATAGAATAAATTTCAGCCTGCAATCTTAATTAAAGTTTGAAACATGAAATTTGACTAGAACCTAAAAAAACAAAATGACCATTCAGAGGGAGGGAGATTTGCTACTGAGATTTTCCACTAATGCTTACAATAATAGCACAAAATGTTTTTAACATTATACTTTTGCCGTCTTTGTTTTTTATCTTTGGAGAGAATCTGCCAATTTCACATATTTTACTTTTATTTAATGATACCACTAGATCATGACATTCGCTCGCGAATGTCGAATATAACAATGAGAGAGGGAGGGAGGGAGGGAGAATTCTTAAAGAACACATTTCCATAGCTATGACCTGATAATCTGGATTTTGATCTCCGATCAAAATTGAACTTGCTACTTCAGTTGCCTGCTCTCCAGCTCGTAAACTTGCATATCACAGGTTATCTGAGTTTGTAACCACAAGGCAATTTGTGGAACAATTGCCTAGTTCCTGTTTGTGAGCCAGGTTGGGGCGGACTCGGACCAGGTTTACTGGCTTTTTTTTCTCTAAATGCTCATCCCAACCCACCTAAAATATTTTTGGGCTCAAGTTGAGTTGGGCTGGGTTCAGGTTTGCTCTATCATACATACATGCATGCATGCAACAAAACATACTAAAAATAAAAATACGGCCTGGTGGGACTTTAAACTAATCCAAACCTCAACCCATTCATTCCACAGGCTATGATGGGCTCGGGGCCAGGCCAAACAAAATAAAAAAATCATTGAAGCCCATGAACAGGTCTAATCCAGATTAAGATAAAATCAACTAAACTAATGTTTGTATTAAATTATAAAACTGCATTCGTATAGTAGCACATGGACAAAAACATGAAAGATTCATTGTACAAAATATACATAAGCCGAGAGCAGGAGTAAGTGAGAAACTGTGCAGTTAGTAGCCAGTAAGCAAACAACCCAACCGTTATCTTACAGTAGACACACTTTGCTACATTTTTCTAAGATAAATTCAAAAACTTCCTTGTTCACATAATCAGTAAGCATTGCGGTTGAGATATGCACCTGAGTTGGAGTAATTAATGCTAAGTTAAAGCAAGCAGCTAATTAGCTTTTTAGGCAAGCACTTGACTTCTTAATTGGCAGCAGAAGATAGCACATCATCTGAGTCCACCTTTAGCTGATCATATACAAGACAGTCCATGGTTTAATTCAAAATTAGAGAAACTTGCTAATGTTATATACCACCATTACCAACTTTATTTCATTTGAGTTTGCACATACAAGAATTCAAACCCCAAAGAAACATAGAAACATATGTTTTGCCATTTCGAGTAACTCAACTTAGATGTAGTAGAACTAGTTTCAAAGATGCTGGGTACAATTGGTCCAAGTGTGCCATAGTAGCTGGTTTGGTCTCACAATCACTACTTTGGTTTATTGTATTAAACTAACCTAGATCATTCTCGAAGCAGCAAGCACAGATATAAGTTCTCAGCTATTTTCTTGCATACTGTCTTAATAATTATATAGCAATATACAACAAACACATAACTAACACTACTCAGGATGGAAAAAATATTAAACAACAAATAACAATAAACAGATTATATTAATATAATCTGCAATCAAATTGATACGGTAAACTAGATAGAGCATATAACACAAGCATAAAACAATCTGGCTATATATTGTATTCCTTATCATGCTTTCTATACTTAAACAACGAATTAAACCCGCCTAACTTGGCCTGCAGAACAAAATAACATAAAACTAGAATGATGGATAATGTGCAAATGCAAATCATGCGTGAAATTTTTTATTTGTACAGTAATTTAATTAACACACGTTACCTAAATTTTTAAAATACAATTGCAAAAAGAGTTCCACGTGTTAACATCAAGAGGAAAGCATAGTCTAAAGGGAATCAACTTCACACTTTGTAATTCAAAATAAACTATCATCTGAGCATCACAAAATTGCAGTTATGAACTGATATGTTTGTTACAAATTTGCCAATAATAAAAACATACTAGAAAGCCAAAATTAGCATGACCATACTAAAATCTCAGCAAAACAAACAACTACTATTATCATACTCAAATTACGTCTTATAATTGTCCAAATGACGAGGAAACAGAAAACATTATTTTAGGTAGTTTATGCATGGATTTGATATTAAAGATGCTTTACCAGTCTGGTGTACTTCAATTTCATATAAAAAAAACTTTTATGAATGTTGTTATTACGATGCATTATGACTTAATTAAAATGAATGGAGTGGAGGAGTAACTTGCAAACTATAGTATACATATTTTCTCAATTCTATAATTGTAGAGAGGCCACAGAATTATATCCAGTCAAAACCAAAATACTTACCAATTTCAGATGGTTCAACAATGCTCCATGTAACAGCTTTTTGAGTTTATCACATTGGTCAACCATGTGGCCTGAATTGATTAGTTCATCAAGTTGACACCACAAGCGCTCTATTATGGAGTATGGAAACCATGCTGCTAATGGTCTTTTCCGATGCACGAGGTCAGATGGTCTCTGTAAAAGATGGTGACAGCAGCATTTACAGCCAGCAATGTGAATTAATAAGTATTTCTCTGAACAGAACTGTCACAATTATTTCAGGATAAAATTGCAAACGCTAAAAATGGTTTTGACATTTAGTGTAGTTGTCTTTTGTTTTTTTTTATACATCATCCTTGGCACCATCACCATATTCTTCTTTCAGGTGATAATCAAGATACTATTCGATAATCTACCACAAGGCACCAAACTTGCTTTCAAATGAACAGTAGCAATTCATCAAAGATGCTAACACTTAACTGATTACAACATTTGCATGTTTTTTACTGATTTTAAGCTAACTGATGACAACATTTACATGTTTTTTTACTGATTTTAAGCTCTCTAAAGCATGTTGCTAACCTCACTGCCTCCTAAATTAAAATTTTTTACACAACTCCAAGATCCATTAAGTTTTATCAACAAATTCAAGCCCCTTGACACATCATTACAAACACCACTATTATGCTAACTTTATCTTGACTGAGAATAGAACGATGCATTAATGTTATGCAACAACTTGTCATACCAAAACTTTTCAAGCTTTGCACAAGAACCAACAAGGCTGCCATTTAAAGTTCTAAGATTCCAGGCTTCCAGCCTTATGAAGATTATTTTCCCACCCAAACCTATTTAAGTATCTTGAATTAGAAACAATATTGTGTTACTAAGATGGTGAACTCATCAGTATTGAAACTACAATCGTAGTTCCTCATTAGATGCTACAAAGTACAAACAAAATAGAATTGCACAAATAGAATTATTCAGATTTAAAATATGAATTTGAAAAAGCTACCACATACCACTGATGCAAAGGATTCCATATATTCGACCAACAAATTAGTGGCTTCCGTAAAACGACCATAATCCACATATAATCGAAATAATGATGCAGGGTTTGATTCTTGGCCAGACATCCCCCATGTCCTATCCTTTCTGAAATCCTGCCAGCCCATGAAAATATAAGCAAGCTGATACGAGAAATTTAATAATGGCCAAGGATAGAAACATGTGCAATTCATTCTGGGAAGCTGGGGTGAAATCATGAAAAACATTAGAAATCAATGTGCAATTAAATTTCTTGACTTCTCTACAGAACAAAAAATTCCTGTTGCACAAAGAAATATTTTCATGGTTTGAAGGATGGGATTTCCTCACAACAGAAGATAGACGCCTATATTAATCAAGTAAAAGCTACAAGTGCTATCCAGATAAATGCTTAGAAACTAATCACTAAGGCCTTATAGCCATCCTAAATCATCACCCAAAAAGGACCAGAAGCATGAGCCCACAGTAAATCTAAGAATACAACTTTTGAATGAAAATTGAAAGAGGGATTTTCAATTATCAAAGTTTGTATACTCAATTCAGGTGTTTCATGTTGCTGCAAAATCAATTTTCTCACCACCCTTTAAACCATCATACCTTTTCCACGTGATACCAGAGGCCACAAAATCAAAAGTGTCCAGTAATTAAAAATCCTCGATTTACAGAAAATAGATGTTTCAATAGAAACCAGCTACTACAGAATACAAGTGAGAAGAGATTAACTCTAACTTGCAACACAGAGCATTCTGATTAGGAAATTCAGAAATATTACACAAAATCTTCCACAACCTCTTAATTTCAGTAACATTTTAATTTTCAAAAGAAACAGTATTCAGAAAAGCCTTCACAGATTTCCCGACAAGGGAACAGGTACACATTATGTGAGAATTTAAAAACTGCATAATTATCAAGTTATCAAACATACAAGCAACTGCACTAGTGGTGGTGTCTTTTAGATCTTTATTTCCAGGTATATCTATAATATATAGGTCATCATTTAATTACACAATTGTACATGATTCAGGACTATGTAGCCCCCTTCAGATTCTAATGTGTTCAATAATTGTTGCACATGTCACCTTTTCTCATTTTTTGTTAAAATCCATACCATACAGTTGCACTTAATTTCAACAGTATTATCCAAAAAGAACTAGTTAAAAGTGATATACTCATGCCTTTAGATGTTCTTAAAATGTCTAAAGAATGAAATTGCCCAAGATTTTTAGACCTATCAACTTTAGTACACTTCAAGTCCTTCCACTAAAATATCATGTGTTTGAAACTTTCTCCAGTAAAATGAAATAAATTTTCTAATCCCTGAACTTCTTTCATATATATTCTAACCTTCTATTTACTGTACAGCATAATATATAGTTCCAACACTAAAATTTCAAACTTAATGAGAAAATATTCTCAAAAAAACATGTCTTGTTACTATCTACCCAGAAAAAAAATGGTCAGACTTTACACATATCATAAAAAAGGTACCTTGAACATATCTACGAGCCATAAAGGCAATTCAATATGAGGATCTGCACGAAGAAGTGTTTGAGCAACAGTTATTGGTAATCCAGCATGAAAAGCTTTATATTTTTCCTGCAATACAGACATGATTGTTGTTGAAAAGAAGATTTGTTGTAGAAAATAGGATGACTACATGGTGCATAATCTTTATCAAAGACCATTAAAAAATAGTGAGGCGAAATATTATAATAAGTAAGCTAATAACATGAAAATTCACTCTATTCCGAACAACCCAATTTCCAGGATGAATACTATATCCATTCTTGTTACAAACTAGACAATTTATACTTGAAGAAACAACCAATTCTTGAAGATGTTTGGGAACAATTGCATTGATGAGTTCAGCCAAAGGGGCATTTAATGAGGCCTAATGATATCCAAAAATCAAAAGATAACGAATGTTATGCCAAAATTTAACATTGTTTATCGCATCAGCATACCTATCATGTTGATCCCAATTGACTTCAAAACAAAGAAACAAATACAAAAAAAAACTCTCACACAAACTATTATCATTTGATGCAAATAAGTTGAATTGAAATGACCAAGTTGTTCTACAAAACACATGTTTGTTCCACGTAGAATGCTGCAAGAAGCTATCTACTACTCCAGCCCAACATTTTTTACATACGTAAGATCTATATTTACAAAATTACACTATCACAAAGAATGCTGCAAGAAGCTATCTACAACTCCAGCCCAACATTTTTTACATACGTAAGATCTATATTTACAAAATTAAACTATCACAAAGATAAATTTTCCCCTTCCCCACAAAAATAATAAAAGCTGGAGAAGTGCATAATTTTTCAGTGCACTTGTTCTACTTAGCATTTTCCTTGACGGACACGTTATTCCTAACTAGTTTGACTTTTATTCAAATAATAACTCAGGTACTGTATGCAATTACTAAATAAGTTAAACAAATCAAAAGTAAATGAAACACAAAAGGATTTTTAGATATATGCTATTTTAATGAGTAATAATAAGTGACTAAGTGAGAAACCTCAAGTTCTGTGTAGCTTTGTAGTAAAAAATAGTGTGGATGAAAGAAAACATGAGAAAAATAAGATGTGTAAAAGAATTTTGTTTGCATTTGCTTGTTGTGAAGCATAGATAGAAACAGGAAAAGCAATGTAGTAATTAAATACAATTCTATTCATTTTCCCATAAGATTCAAACAAGATTTTGGTATTTTTCCAGAGGAATATTCTCCCTCTGAAAACAGAATTTAAAGATGTGGTATTCTGTCTCCCAAGTTCTGTTTCCCAACTCATTGGTTATATCAATTAGTCATTTAAAGTGCTTAAATGTCTAGGAAATCAAACTACTCAAGAACTCTAAATTTTTAAGAAGTTTGCTGGCTTTTTTTAAATAGATGTAGGTATTAATTATACGCATGCGTGTCCGTATCAAGTGTCAGTGTCGTGTCGACACGCACTTCATCCACTATGAAGAGTCCGAGTATCGTAGACCCAAACTATCAACTCAAACTATCTAATCTACTTTGCATATAAACCCAATCTGTCTAATATACTTTTTATATCAGCTCAAACTATCAACCCAACTTTACATATTTTAATGAAACTCGTGTAGAAAATCCCAACATTTTACATGATGCCCATTTATTTTCCATGGGCCCTCCTTTCTCAATTCCAGATAATGCGATGATCAATTTATTTGAACACAGGATAGCAGTAGCTTAAAAAAGATGCAGAAGATACATACAAGAAAGTGCTCAAGAGAATCCCATTGGGAAGTTCCTCTAAATTCCTTGGAAGAAGGGCCCTTATCAGGTGAACCTTGAATTATAATATCTTCAGTTGATGATGTCAACAACAAACAGCTTGTCTTGAACTCATTTCTGAAAGTCACAAACGGTACATAGTGATGACATAGAGCATGGTATCAAGTCTACAATATTCAAGACAAAGTTGAAAGTAAGGATAGGAAAACTTAGCAGTTAAAACATGAGATTAAGTTTGTTATCAATACCATACCATACCACCCGGTTCTACCGTTAAAACCGTGTACCATTGGTGACTTTGGTACAGTTTACTAAAGCGGTACATTATAAGTGCAAGTATAACATGTCAAAATTATAAAATTGGTACAATAACAATTTAAAACATGTTTTTTCATAGACATGATTGAAATAATATAAAATGAATAAGTATTGTTTCTTATAATTATATTACAAATTTACAAATATTATTATATTTTTGCATATAAATTATTTTTTATAAAAATAACCTAGGTAGTACCGGTAATACCGCATACTAGTAGCTTCACCGGTTTAATGTCCAGTACAGTTATGGAAATATGATTAACCAACTAGGCTCAGCTCAGTTGGTCAAACTGCAAAAGCGGGTGGAGGTTTCGGTCACAAAACCCAATCCCTTTCAGATCCTTTTGATAAATTGAAAACATGTCTATGTGAAAGAGAGCACTGTAGTACCCAGCAGCTGAAGAGACAGATTCATTCGGGCAGCATTTCAATGACATAGCAGCGAACACCTTTTCCAATTCCCTGAATAGAGAAAGCTTCAGTCATTCAGGCATGCACAGAAAATAGAACACATTCCTATTGAAAAAATAATATCAGATAAGAGAGTGACCACCAGACCTCTGTAATCCAGACCCTTTCCAAAATTTTATAAGAACTGTAAATGCCATATCATATAAGTTTGTTTGGACCAAGAGATCGACCAAGTCCGAAGGAGCACTATCAGTTCCTGAAAAAAAAAATGAAGTGCTGTGTAAGTATGAACTTATCAGATAAAAAGAAAACTAAGACTACAATATGAAAGATGAACACTCAACACCCTCCTGTACACACCAACCCATGAGATACAGGCATAAAATATTGCTAGAGAATATGTTCCCAAGGCAAAAGATGCAAGTTTCCACTAGTCCTCATTCCTCAATTATCATAAGGATATCAAAAACATATTTAACTAGATGAAATTTTCAGATAGTATATCAAAAATGACGTTGACATTGAATTATTATTAATTAATGAAGAATATCATAGTTAACTACATTTACTTTGTTAGACTGGTGAGCTAGATGATATCATACAAAGAACATGAACGTTTATAGAACATGAACGTTTATAGCACAAAAAAAGAAAAAACAATACCACTAGTTAGCCATTTGACATTTGCTAATGAAAGCAAATATTCTGCTGAGGTTATAATAAACTCATCCTCAATTTTCTCTACATCAATGTGTAACTGAAGTCTTTGAGGTTGAACATCACTGCTCACTGCAGGAACAAAAGAGAAATGTATCATCAAAGCCTGAAATCATGGGATCAAGCACACGTATGCAGACACATACATATATATGAGTGCCCACACATACAAGGCGGAGAGAGAAAGACTGATAGCTCCAAAGTCAATGAGGCTCATAAAGATTTATATCATCATATTTCAGAAGTACGAGAACAGCTATATAGAGGCAAATATAGTGGAATAATAAACAATGGAACAAATAATTTGTTGCAACATTTACATTGTTCTGTGGTGGTCTTTTTTGCCTTTTTATTTGGATAACAGCCATTATAAAAAGAATTCCCCTCCGGCAATGGATCAACCCAAGCATATGAGGGATGAACAAGGTGCAATGCATTGATAGCAGCAGAAAGTCCATGAAGCCTCTCCTGGAGTACCAACGACATGTGCTGATGGTCCTTCAAAACTACTTCAGTTCTCAATCGAGTTGAATATTGATACATATAACTTGCTGCCTTTCGCCAGTTATGCCGATGCATCTCAAATGCATATAACAGTTTATATGGGTTTGGTTTCGTCAAAACATCTGAACGATCAGCCTGAAATTTTCAATTAAGAAAAAAGCTCACTGCACAGTTCAAGGGGAAACATACTAAGAATATAAAATAGTCAATTTGTTCGTTTCCAGTATACCTTCCAAACAAGCTCATGCTCAATCTTCTCTGCTAATCCTATGAAGGGTATTTGACCACCACAGAGTACCTGTAGCACATAAAAGTGAGGAACGCTTCCATTCAATACAAGATATCTACAAAAACTAA
This sequence comes from Euphorbia schlechtendalii, assembly GCA_949673415.1. NCBI lineage: Eukaryota > Viridiplantae > Streptophyta > Magnoliopsida > Malpighiales > Euphorbiaceae > Euphorbia > Euphorbia schlechtendalii. The sequence continues at coordinate 27,687 of CATIWQ010331034.1, read as the reverse complement.
TATTCTGTCGCTCTAAAAGTGGCAAATTGTCATTATGTGCTCAGAGTACTCATAAGCTGCAATTATTTTTTACCTAGTCATTACTGCAGTCTGCAATTGTGGTGTAAACCTAAGCAATCTATCACTATTAATACCGAAGCATGAGCTAGAAACAGGAAAAGGGATACAAATAAACAAAACCAAAAAACTCGTGATTCAAATATGCAATCTCTCAGCCCTAGCTATGAGAAGGAGAAAACCAAGGACGCAAAATTGACTCCAACAGTTTCAAAAGACAAATGATACCCAAGTGAAAAGTCAACAGTAGTTTTAAATAACATTGAGCATAATGCTTGTTTTGCAACTTCTAGAGGCAGATGAAAGGAATTCAAATAAAACAACAAATAACAAACGAAAATAAATGGTGTAACAAAAACCTTTATTCCTCCACGCTCATAGAGAACTATAATAAAACGCCTCAAGCAAATATACTTGCTTTCTTCATCTGGGTTAGAAAGTATGGCGCAATATGCATCATTTACGTGATTAAGATCTAAAGCAAACTTAAAAACATTTGCCCAAAGGCGCCCTTTAATAGTATTAGCTGATTCATTGAGCATGTCTCCCCCTGAGGACTCGTCTTTTTGAGTAAGAGCTTCATCTACTTGTTCAAGTGCAGCTAGTGCAAACTGGTAAGCTCCTTCACTTATGCCATATTGCTCAAATGTTTGCATTGCCCACTGATAGTAATGAAGTTTCCACGCAACAGATGAGACACAACCATCTGTAAAGCAGACCACATGAAAGGTTGAGCCAATTAACATTAAACTGGCATCCATTTGATCTGAAAAAGAATCAAGATTTGACAGCTGAATAAAAAAATCACCAGAACCAAGATCAGGTAATCCTGCATCGTGAGACAAGCCCTGCAAGGCTTTAATTGCTCCTTGCGCAGACGATGCTCTGAATAGTGTAAGACAACAACATAGATTAACACTAGTAGACACCAACTACATTAATTAATACAGTTATAAATTTTGAAGAATCATTTTCAAGTTAAGGAAACAAAAGAAACGGAAAGTGTATTAGTGGCCATAGATGCATTGCCTCCATCATATAAACCTAAAATATGTTAAGGAAACTAGCATATTGCATTCATACAGTCAACAATCCTTGTCAGTTACACCTTATGAAATTCAAAATTCCCCAAATACAATCTATTATTTCATATTTTCATCAGTTACGTTGAATAACCAACCAAATGACACTACAAATTTCTAAAGCTGAAGAGGGGAAATCTTAAAAAAGGGAGGTCAATTACCTGAAAAAACAGCGTATAGCTTCAGAGACTTTCCTCTCTTTCTGCATCCCAATAAATCCATATCTTGCCTGAGCAAGGAAGCAACATCCCAAGAGATGTTGAAGAACGCACCAATCACCATCAATATCTTGCATACTTCTAGAAGTTTTCTCCTTTCTTGAATTTGCTTCGACAACTGTGAGAAGTTGCTGAGAGATAAAAAAGAAACATTAAAAAGCAAAAACAGAAAAGATAAAAATGTTTAATATTCAGCAACCATTTCCAAAACTTGTGAAAAATTATAAGGAATGAGTTTGAGCATATTTACCTCAACGGCATCATATTGGCTATGCCTAAGGAGGATTAATGCAAGGTCAGTTGAACGTTTCAAGAAAGTGTTAGATTCTTCCCCAGATTTGCCCCAAACAATCCAGCTTGTAAAGTCCCGCACTAAACCAAGGATCTCTGGCGAATTTGGGAGATTTGGGTATGCAAAGCAAGTTTGTTCTCCATAGGAGCTATTTAGAGCTATGGATAGTATAAAAGCCAATGTAAAATCACATTTTCCCAATTTCTCATTCCATGATTGTTTGCCAATACTTCCATCTGGTTGAGGGGAACAGAAAAAAAAAGGATGAGCATGTAGTTATTTACATTGTTAAAGTAACTTCAAGAGAATACTAGAGTCCAATAATTGGGTTATATTCCAAATATTATAGGGTGGAACAACATGGAGAAAGCTGAAACAAGACAATAAAACCAAAATTTTCACTTGAATTCATGTGGATAGTATACACAGTCAAGGATACAAGCATAATTCTGAAAACATTTATTCATCAACTTCGATAAAACTAGTAAGACAATCAAACTCAAATAAATGAGACCCTTTATCACACAACTGGAAGCACATTTCCCCATCCTTGAACAATGCCATAATGAGGAAGCAATAGAACATGAAACAATTTTAACTCCAGCCAATAAACATTCTAAGTAGGAAAAAGCTTATGTAAGTGTGTGCTTTTATCCACCTACTAGCACTAAGCATCAAGTCGAAGAAAGTCACACTAACCCACCAAGTTGCAAAGACGAGAGTTGAAAACTGAAATCTTCAACTGCAGGTGATTCAGATGCTGTGGTACAAAGGAAATGAATTATGAACCACTCAAAAACAATATCCTGAATCATTGGGACCAATTCGAGTTGTATTCTGGATATATCATCAGGTAACAAGTTTATCTGCATGGAGAGAAAAATTAAATTTCCATTTATTGCAAGCAATGTTTATTAATACTAAGTAGTAAGATGCACAATGACAAAGCAAAACTATATGGTGCAAGAAGCGAACAATAATAGCTGAGTCAGGATCTAAAGCTAAACGGTTTGTATTAGTTTGCAAATGTATCGAAGGAAAACAGAACATATATCATGAGGCTAATTTTAACCTGGAATTTAGCATGCCACCCAAAACTCTTTCATATTTTTTTCATAACAAATCTAATTGAATTTTTGTGCACACCATACACTGGAAAAATCCACTTTATTTATTCAAATTACAAGAATTACAGAAGATCATCGCATCACACAAATATTTGCCACATTCTACTTTCAGGTTTCTAAACCGTGCAAAAAGTCAATATTGTATCAACCAAAGAAAGTTTAAGATAAAAATTTATTCAAAGTATTGCATTCAACATTATATCAGGAAATAATGCTACCTCAATTAAGGTAGGAAAAACTGCATCAAAAGTTTGAACTTTTTTCCTGCCATTTTTGTAAGTACAAAGCCGAAAGCCGTTCAAACTTAACACTGCTCTAAAATTCCATGACCGTTAATTAGCATTATAAAATAGTCAAAATTTTGTTGGATGAATAAACTTAACCAAAAGTACCAATCACTACTTTCATCCAGACCAACTTCAGCGAGATGAATACAGGTGAAAAAGAACTTTAATTACCATCCTGGGACCTATTTAAACTTCATCAAAATTTTATATTATCAAACATGTCCACTAGCTAGCATTTAAGTAAAATTGAAGAAACTTATATACAACAGAATCTTTGAAGACCTAAACTACCCCAATGCACGGCCTTATGGAATATATAGATTGATAGAATACCGAGATACAGTTAATTATGCTAACTTTTATCGGTACATTCAGTTTCAGCTAGAACCTTTTTACGCATTCTGAGATCTTATCAATTCCATCATTTCATATATTGTATAACAGGTAAATTTATTTTCTTGGCTTTTCTTTTTTGCAATTTTTGCATTGAAACATAACAGTAGCAATAATACAGCTATTCCGATGAGGTGTTCAATTTTTTGTGCCAACTTTTTGCATTGAACAATATAAAAACATGTTTCAAATCGATGTTTGTGGATCTAAACAATATATAATAATGATAACCATAGCTAATGTCACTACTGTTCAAGCAGACTGTTAGTAAGTGACAATAGACTCATTTAAGGCGTAAAAATATTTTTCCAAGGAATAATGTCTTTTATATTTGCAGAACACGATCATTTATTTGGTTTTTCAGAAGGAAAGAAAAATATTACGTATTCAAAAAGTCCACATAAAATTTTATTCAGACATAAATTGTGAAAGAGGTTGCACTTCACCAACTTACACTTACAGATGATTGACTTGATGAAAACAGATTAAGACAGAAAAACTACAAGACGACCAAGATTTGCTCCTTTTCTAAGTAATAAAAGCAAATAAGAAGTCCAAAACATGCTTACTTTCCAAAAACAGATAGCAAGTCTAGTAAACATAAAGATGTGTCCTGAATTGTTCAGTGAAACAATATGAGTCAAGGAATCATAAGGAAGAAATGGGTTGCATAAGAGAAACGAAACTGACCCGTCCACTAACACTGAGAAGATAGTTCACGAATAAAAGAACATCCAATGCCGTATCAAACATTGCCTTAGCAATTTGAGATGCAGCTTGGACCAAAATGGCAACACTGACATTCAATGACATTCCAGCATCTAATTTCTGTACAACCTTCTGCGGTACGAGATATTGTAGATAAGTTTCTATGACATTCAAAACTTTTCTCCATGAATCCGCTTTTTTGGACAAAGCATGAAGTGAGAATAGCATATCAACAGAGAACTTCCTCAGGTTTCTGTGATGTGCTTGTTCTTTCTCCAAAGCAAAGTCACCCCCAAGATCTGATACCTGCAGCGATGAAACTAATGAACTGTATCCAGTGTCCAGAATCTTCAGTAAACGGGGAACAATTTCTTCAGATGAGATAATTTGAGGGCCAATGAGTGACTCATAAAATACAGCAGAAGCTGTATTACCCAATTGTTGGCGTATACTGATAACACATCTAAGCACTTCCATAAGAACCTCATGTTCAAAATTTTCATCAGATACGTCTAATGCAATGTTGACTGGATCAAGAAGTTCATCAGATGACCCTGTTAGAATATAAAAATATCAAGAAAAGCAGAAAGAATAAAACATAATGAAAGCAATTGTACTCTGTCAAAAGCCTAATGACCAAATAAAGCATAAACTAGGGATGAAACGGGGCTTAATGGAGCGGGGAATGCATTCCCCATCTCCATACTCATTAAAGTTTCGGGAAAAAAATATTATCTATATCCATATCCATTAAAGATTCGGGGGACAATTTTTCCTCCATTTCCTTATCGGGGATTCTCCATCGGGTATCGGCATAGTAGTCAAGGCGCTAAGTGCACCCAAGGCGACAAGGGTCCTGTTGCCTAGGCGCGAGGCGAAGGTGCACAAAAAGTGCAAACATGCATGAACTAAAAAAAATTAAATTAAAATTATTTTCACTTGAAAGAAAATTCAAAGTTCATAATGATAAAACTAGTTCCAATCATATCAAAGTTCACTAATAAAACTAATTCCAATCAATTCAAAGTTCACTAATAAAACTAATTCCTATCAATCTAAAACATAATTATCAATCATCGAAATCATCAAGATCAAGATTAGAATGATGAAGTTGAATTGTGACTTATCACTGACCGATCTGTGGACTCTTTAGATGCAGCAACAGTAGACAACTCAGGCCGAAATCAGCAAGTTGAGGGCTTGAGGATGAGGCAGCGGTGAATTGGTTATGTAGGCAGATTGGTAATTGAAAATTGATTGGTAGAATTGGTTATTTATAGCACTATAGTAGACTAAGCAGAAGCAGAGTTTTAAGCGTAAAAAACTAAAGTATTCTGTACTAAACAGAGTTTATACACGTTTCGTATTGTGTAATAAATAGGAAAACTAAAGTATTCTATACTAAATAGGAAAACTAAAGTAATTCTGTGGCTTTCTGATTCAAAACTAAATAGGAAAAAGGCAGTAGAGTTTTAAGAGGTGAAAATATAAATAAAAAAACCCTAAAACTACTTCTTAACTGCCATTATGCGCCTTGCGCCTTGCGCCTAGCGCCTCACATACAAAGGCGCACACCTTTGTCATATGCACCGCCTAAAGGGCTAGGAGGCGCCAGCCACCTCGCCCACTGCGCCTAGAGCCTAAGGCGCGCCTTTGTATCGGATAATCTCCATTTCCCCATTTAAATAAATAATATGTAAATATTTTCAAGGTTTCATACAATAAAATCTTTGAATCGCTACTTAAAAATATTATTTGATCAAATTGTTTCAATGTTTAATGCTAAATAAATTTGAAGTCTAAATATATAATTTCAAAAGTCTATCACATTACATAATAAATCCTTATAAAATAAACATCAAACTTGAGATGAAATGTTCAACATTCAAAATAAGAGTATAGATAAAAACATCAAAGTCAACTATATTTGGTTCATTTCCATATTGCTCTTTCATCTATATACATAACCTTTAGGATTGTAAGGTTTGTAAAATTTTAAAAAAAGGACTTGGATTAAGCCCATATCCATATGTCATATAATATAAACTATAATTTTTATAATATGTAGAAAATATTTGGAGGTTTTGGGCATAATTCGAAAAATATTTGGAGATTTTTCAATGGAGGTTATATTGGTGTCGGGTTCGGGGATTTATCGGATTGGGGAATGCATTCCACATCTCCAAATCCATTAAGGTTTCGGATACGAAAAATTCTCCACTCCCTACCCGTGGGGAATTCTTATTGGAGATTCTCCATCCTTATCGGAGCGGATCTCCATCGGATTCGGAGATTTGGAGCCCCATTTTCAACCCTAGCATAAACTTAGCTTGGTTTTTCCATATATCATATTGATTCAATTTAAAACAGCATTTGACAACAATTACAACCCATATAGTAAAGAGAAATACATACATAGCTGATTACCTTATCCAATTACATCTACTGTCGAAAAATATATTAGCAACAGTTATATTATTTTCATCAAAAGATATATTAGTATTCTAAAAGTTACACATAAAGATGTCGATTCATTTAGAATGGCAAGAAAAATACTGTCATTAGTGATGATAATAAATTATATATCCATTTCGCTTCCAAAGATATTTTGCAAATTTGACATGTAATTAAGTAATAACTTATAAATCACAAAAGAATCAAAGATTGTCATCAAAATGCTATAGTTTTGGAAGACAATAAATTAAGGAATACAGCGTATATGGAGAGCAGCTTAAGGAATTTTTCAGTTATATGCCTTAGTTAAATTCAGGTAATTTAAATCCTATCATACCATCAATGAGCACTTCAACTTTGTCCATGTCGCGAAATAAAGAAACTGAATTCTTTCGGACTAAGCCAATAACACCTGCAAAGGAATTGACTAGAAATCCACAAGGAGCATTGAGCTTGCACCAATTGTGAAAATACCGAGCACAAAAATTGTTCCAGGCACAAAAGATTGATTTTGGACTATCACCAACACCCTGGCAAGATATATAAACAGCATCAATATAGCTTCGAATATTTAAGAGTTTTAAGTTAATCACACAGAAATAGGAAGAAAAAAGATGTTACAAAGTCCCTGCCCAAGTGAGTTAGATAATAACTACCAAAGAAAAGGAGCACCTCATGTTCAATTAAGGATTGAATTTCTTTCTTCAGTCCATCCACTGTCAAGGATTGTAATTCTGCATCAGTCCAGTGTCTCTGGTAATCCAGAAAAGTTGAACGTAGAATCATATTATGATGAACTCCAGGGTGAAGCAGCCTACGTAGGAAGATAGAAGAGAAAAATGGCACCACATGATCCTGTAAAATTGAAAGTAAAAAGAGACTTGAACATGAGCACCTTGAACATGTATGTCATGAACCCTTGAGCAAGACAAGAAAGTGATTCACAAAAGATCTTGCGAATGACAGATATTTCATGAGAGAAATACTTCAAGATGGAATGATGGATGATTAAAATGATAATTGTAACTCATAAACAAAACTTATACTGTTTGCATAACATGAGATGAGATTAAAGTCCAAAGAACACTCCCAGAAATATAGAATGTTTACCTAGAAGTACATGACTCCATAAATTAAAAAGAAATGTAACAGGTTGAGTGAAACAGGATTTTTTAACCTTTTAAACAGAAAACCTTTAGCAATATGTGTTCTTCAGTCTAACAATTCATAAACAGGCAAGCTTGTTTACATTTTCCGGTTGTTCATAAACTTTTGAATGCCTTCACAATGATTTAGGTTTGAATGCAAGCTTGTATACAATTCTCATTCATTCACAACTTTGAATGCCATCACATGTAGAGACAGGTATGAATAGCAATTTCAAAAAATCAAAAGCAAATGACCATTTCTTAAGATGAAGGAACCTAGTGGATTCAGCTCTTATATTACCAATAATTTATTATTTTAAATTTTGCTTCCTTCTTCACATCTGATATTGTTAGTCATAAAGTCTAGAGCTGGTGCATTTTTCATCAATCATCATCTATAGTATCAATAGCAGAACAAGATGACTTCATCACATTACTCAAATTTTTAAACAGAGTTCCAAATGAAACAGTAAAGCACCTTTGAATATGAGAATGTCGAATAGACAATCCAAAGTAGATCATCTGAAGAAAGTTCAGAACTTTGAAACAGATGTTCAGCAACGAATTCTTCCTGCAATGCATAGCAGCGGAACTCTTCCCTGACAAGTGAAGCATGCAACTTATAGTAAGAATCAGGATTGTGGAGTGAGTACAGATGCTCACACAACTTTTACAGAGGAAGAATGTTACAAAAAATAGAAAGAGGAAAAAAGGTCCCAATGATGGTACATGTGTGCGTGTGTGTGTGTTTTAGAGTCTGAAGAGAATATAGGAAGACAAAGGGATAAGAATAATGTTTACATAATTTAACAAGGTAAGAAAGTTATGGAAGAAAAAGCACCTATAAAACAGAGCCTTGAGAATTAAGTAAAATATCTTACATGATGCTATTTGTATTACACAAATTATGAAATACTAATCCATTGTCCTTCAGTATCCAAATTCTATCTGAAGCAAGTTTGACATCAATGCATTCCCCCTAAACAGCAAGCAGTAGCAGAAAGTCATTAGCTAAATAGATCTTGAGAGGAGAAAATTAGTAAAACAGAGTGAGCAATAAGCAACCTCCTCCAGAGGTATATTTTGCATTAAAGAATCTACATAGAAATTTCTCCTGTTTCCTGAACACTGGAGCCCAAAAAGATAGATCACCTCCATGCTAACTTCCTTAACAGTCAAACAAGGAAATTAATCAGTCCTCCCACAAAAGATTAAGCCAATATAAACAAAAAAAGCAACAAAATAAGCAAAAGGAAAAAGCTCTTTAGTGATTAGTTTTTCAAGAAATAAACCACATATAACTTTAGAATTGACAAAGATATGTGACTTTGACTCGCATTGATTGATGCTCAAATACTGACAGAAGAAAGCATCATCAGAATTTGATTGAGAAATAAATTTTGTACTGCCCGCAAGTCTTTGCTCATGTTGTGTATTATCTTCGGGTTCTGATAGTTTAAGTATTATCAATTTGAATATATCAAATACTTGCAAAACAAAAGGCTAAGTAATTCATCTGACTAGTCAATGCTATTCCAGGTTTTTTATTGAATATGAATAATCGGTAATTTGATCTTAGCACCAAATTATGTTACCTCAACGATACTTTGCAATCCACAGTACAAGAATCAATTTGCATAACAGTAATTACCAGCCATGCATGGCAAATATTAAATTAAAACATAAGTACAAAACAAAAGGTAAATCATCTGACTGGTCAATGATATCAAAGGTTTTTAGTTAAATATGCATAATCGGCAATTTGATCTAGTGGCTTTAGCATCAAATTATGTTACCTCAATGATGCTTTGCAATCCACAGGACAAGAATCAATTTGCATAACAGTTATTTCCAGCCATGCATGGCAAATATCAAGTTTAAATCATGTATGAACCAAGGAAACCCAGCATGCCTGATTAATTTCTAAAAATTATGCATCTCATGCAAAACACTGCCCCAAAGAATTTTTTACACACGTGAACCCATCAATAGAAATATTCATTAAGTTAAAACGACAGAAGAAAGTCACAATGGTAAAAATAAAGGCTTTCCAGGATAAGAGTTCGACTAGCAAATTTAATTTGGCAGCAAACAATTTTCCTTATTACTTCATGGTATTCTGCATCTAGAGTTTTTTGGCTAGCCTTCTTCCGCAAATATTTACCAAAATTATAAGGCCTAACTTTGCTTACAGACGTTCTACTCGTTCTTTCATCCTTCTCACATGCATTTTTCAGAAACAATAATGCACGTCTCCCATCTATTACTTGTTCTAAAGTCTAGTTAAGAACAGTACTGCTTTTAACCCAAAAATTAAACTGCAACAGCATAAAAATAGAATGCACTTCACTCAGAGTCCCATTTCAGTATTTCTCTGGTTGACTCAGGTAGGCTGTCAGGTATGAAAGGAAAGGGAAGAAGGTAAGGAGAGTAGCAAGTATGTTGACAGTTGATAGTTAATTCTGGTATTTCAGTTTATTAGTTGTTTCTGTTTAGTAACAGCTATTATATATCTGTATTTTAATTATTTTGTTAGTCTAGAAGTTTCCTTCCTAGGGCTGAGTCAGCCAATTGACCTTATTCTTAATATTAGTCTGTCTTTTAGCTAGATTGGCATTATCTGCAAGCTGCTGGTACTAGCCGTTATTTGCTGGTCTATTCATAGGACTCTAGGCTGTACTCAATCATTATCCAATCACTGAGATATTCAGAATGTCCTTTCTCTTTCACTTTCTGCTATTGCCATTCCTTTTCTGCCCTAATTTCCTTATTGCGTATTTCCATTCTTATATTCCAGTTTATTACTTTCAGTTCTTTTTATTTCCCTGTTATTTACTAAGTAAGAAATCAGTCAGCCCTTAGACCTGACATAGCCTCTACTCTAAAACTCATAATAATATGTTGAAGGCCAAAACACTATTGAATCTGCTTTTAAAGTAAGAACTATTTTGTGAAACATCAATGAACCATAAATCTATAACCTGCAGCCTATAAGATCGTATTTCCAGAAAATCCTTTCAGTATATACATTATCAAATAATTCATTAACAGTAAACATATACAATATCAATAGTTTTCAAGGTCACCTGCCTATAAAAAAATCAATTCCTACAGCACAATTTTACAAGGTGGAGTTTCTTAGAAACCTACTTTCCTTATAACAGTTGCTAGGTTCAACTACATTAATTTAACTTTCACATTTAGTCAAGGAATGATACCAGGGTATGTCTACACAAGATGGCCACGGGAATCAAGCTTGAATCTTTTGTAGCTTCTCCCACCCATAACCTTTCAAATGTTACACCTGAATAATAAAGTACAACCAAAACATAATTAAGAATTTTAAAATATCTTGATTAATTTAAAAATCATTCCACGTTCATTCTAAAAAACACTGGAAGCACTTCTCTCGTTGATGTTAAGCAAGTAGCGTATTCCACTTCTTCATTTACCAGTTTTTGAAAAAGCAAAAAATTTAGTTACAAAAGCCACTAAAGGGTTATGAACCCAAATTCGAAAGTAAAACTAAAAAGGGAAAACCATGCTCGAAGCATCTTGCACACATGCATGGTCCAAGGAAAGGACCGCACCCTCAAAGGATAAATTGTAGGCAGCCTACCCTAAAGTCCATGTCAGTGACTGATTCCAAGACGCGCACCCTTGATATATTGGTCAAGTGTAAACACCTCTATTGCTGAAATTGATGTTTTAGTTTTCCTTAAACGGTTTTACTTTTAAAAGGGGGGCTGGAAAGTAAAACTATTCAAGGAAATTGTCTAAAAATAAAAGACAAAAAAATGATTTAAGGCACTATAAATATTTAAAAAGCACAACCCGTTTAGAATAATGTGATATGGTATCTATCATTTTAGATAAAAGAGAGAAATATCCACCTCAAAAGCCATTACCCATCCCATCATGCCATTTGCACTAAGAAAAATATAACGAAGTTCCAACATTGAACTAGCATCAAATATCCAGATAGGCCTAAAGTTTGGCATCACGTTGCTACAAGTCCACAAATGTATGCCAAATGGCAATTTTAGCAGTTATCTTTATAAAGATGATCTTCTGAGCTAATTTAATTAGTCCATAAACTCATATTAGAAACAAAAAGATACAAATATTCAAGAAAGAGTTTAATGATTTAAGATAGATAAAAAAGATCTAACTAAGCTTAAGTTTGCTAAACTAGAAACCAAACTCTGATCTCATGAAATTCTTTTCAAAAGCTTATTACAAGGTATTTAAAACAAAGGTAGCAGGCCACTGTTGTTTAAAGAACTATTCATATACAAGGTTTTGACACTTGAGTACAAACAATAAGGAATTGGAAAGTGCATAGCATAAATAATGGATATTACCTTCTGGATTTGGAATGTTAATAGGATGACTTAATAACTTGCCACAATATGACAGGTCCCACACTCGCAATATCCCATCAGAATGAAGCCCCAACAAAAGCTTTTGCCCCTGCACTTCATGTATTACCAAATCCTGGGTAGCCCCGACCATCTTACCCCTGCAAGCAAGTTCGGGGGAAAAGTATTCCAATAATATTGAAGTTTAGAAGAAATACTAGATATTAATTGAGTGATAAAATGTATTACTTATGTCCTGACTCCCAAACACTATAACAAAATTCAAGTTGTTCTGGGTTTACTTGGCAAATATAATATTAAAAACTATAGAATATTTGGGTTTTTGGCAAACCTTCATCAGGGTCAGCATACTCTAGTCAGTAGTCACTGTGACACAATTATTCAAAAAAAAAAATTGATAACAGAAAGTACAATAACAATAAACACAAAATCTTTTTTTATGACTTTATGCAACATGCTTTTTACACACTAATGATATTTTTTCATTTCTCAAGATGCTTGCATGTACACAGCTACAAGTGTAACCATTTCTGCAACTACAATACCAATCAAGAAATCAACATCAGACTCCAAAATTCATTTTCAGAATTATTAGCTTATTACCCAGTTATAAGAACCAGCAACTACTGTCATAACAAAATGTCCACAAAGGTAGAGTCAGTCTCTACTAAGTTATAATGCTACTTTAGATATATGATCACTTCAACATTGAACAAATTATTAATATTGGTTCTGCTCATCAATCACTGCTGCAAGTCCAGGTTCTTTCTCCCATCGAGAATATTATACAACAACAATACATAACATACAAAACTATTATTAAAAACTTCCTAATATAATAAAAATAAAATAACAATACCTTGACATGAAACCCCACAAGCGACTGATGCCCACATCATCCCGTAACTCATGAATAAAACCTAAAAGAACATGATAAGTAAAAATAGTTTTCTACGAAAGGAACAAATAATAAACCAAATAGCCTATAATATCCGAGTAACGGCTCAACCATAGGGACCATTGACCAAGCATAGTCTTAGTTGGAAAAGAAAATTCACAAACAAGGTGAATGAGAATACAGCATTGATGCTAACAGCTTAAATATTCTCTAAATCATAAAAAAAGAACATGAACAAGACAAAACATAGTCAATAAATAAATGAGTAACTCCACTAATCAAGATGATTTATGCCAAAGACACTCCTCTAAAGCCCCAAAACCACCCAACACCGCAGCAGGTATAAACAATAAGTGTGTATTTTCTCCAAGTAATATTCACTTAAAAGAAGGAAAGAATTAAAGCGTTATACGCACACACATGCACACATATAATGCAAGCTCAGTGTCAATGCGAGCAGAAATTCACTAACACTGCTATGGTAATGAGAATGCGTTTCACATAATGAAAGAGGCTTAACAACGAATATTTTCACAGCTATGCAGGCCCTAGGATCAAATAAGGAGGGGAAACTAAACAGAGTGGAAAAAGAAACTGGCTACTTTACCAGGAGCACTTTGGTCAAGTACACCAATTTGAAAACAAGCAACAGAACCGTCATTTCTCCCAACAGCAAGGCATCCAGCAGTTGCTGCTATTCTAGTAATTGTTACGTTTTGAAAATAACTCTGCAAATTGTACTCTATAACCTCATCCAGCGGGAATGTAGACAAGGAAGTGTATTTAGAAACATTCATCAGCTTGAAAACGTAAGCAACTCCTGTGGTAGTCAACACACACAGCAAGTAGGGATTTACAGGAGGACCAATCTGCATTACCATTATACACATAAATAATCAATTCAGTACTCAAACCTCCAAAACAAAACGCAACCAACTCCCTACACATGGACCAACCTCGTTTTTGCAAATATAAGCAAAAGGACAAAGGGAATCAGGGAAGCTGATACGAAGTCCAATTCTAGGAAATTCTTCTAAAGGAGATAGCTCGAGTAACTCAAGAGCACGAGGCAAGTTGGCGTGAATCCTCCTGTCGCAATTAAGAATCGGAATTACATGCCAATTAACAAAAGTTCAGTATAACAGCTAATATTTGATTTCGAAAATGGACAGAACGAAATGTACCAGGTGACATAAACAGGAGGATCCCCAATTACAGAGCAAGAGGCACAATCCTTCTGAGGTGGAAGAGCCAACGGCTGCGGAGGCAGGGCGGAGGTGGCCGAATGAGTATTGGCGAGGGAGAGATCAATCCATTTGACGGAATCGCTGCCGATGACTGGAACTTCCATCCCGGCCAACGAGGACCGACTGGCCATGTTTGGATGTTGGGTGTTCTTCTTTGGTCTGAAGTGTTATGGCTAAAACCCTAGTCAAGCACTGCAAGCAACCCAACAAAAAGATCAAAAATGTTTAAACGTTGCAGACCCGCCCCTCCCCTATTGTTGCCACGTCATTTAAACTTTTCCAGCTCATGTCCACGTCATACCTACTTCTGTACATCGTATTGACAAACAAAAAAAAATTGTACCCTTCACCAAACTATTTACTAATTTACCTTCTAACTTATTCTTTTGTATTTATGTCTCGTTTGGTTAGCAGAATGGAATAGAATAGAAAATGAATGCAAAAATATCAAATATTATACATGAGCCCATCCATTGTAATATACTTATTCGAAAAAATTTTCCAACCATTCGATTTTGGTAGAAAACAGGTAGCTACCATGTTCCTATCATGTTATTATCTGCTTCTGTTTTTTTATTTTCAAGTTCATTTTCCTACCATGTTCCTACCAAATAGTGCTTCTATCACACTTAACTACTGGATAGTGCTCCATTCATCAGTTATCTATCAAGAAACAACAGTATTATTTCCAAAGTTGTCATTTTTTACTTCCTACCATATCTCTACCATGTTGGTACCATGTTATTATCTGCTTCTGTTTTGTTTGATTTTCAAGTTCATATTCCTACTAGATAGTGCTCCTGTCATGTTTAAATACTAGATAGTGCTCCTTTCATCAGTAATCTATTAGGAAACTATAGTAATATTTCCAAAGTTGTCATTTTTTACTTCCTACCATGTCCCTACCATGTTGTTATCTACTTCTATTTTGTTTGATTTCAAATTCATTTTTCTACCATGTTCCTACCAGATAGTGCTCTTGTCATGTTTAACAACTGGATAGTGCTCCTTTTATCAGTAATATATCAGAAAATTACAGTAATATTTCTAGAGTTATCATTTTTTTACTTCCTACTATGTCCCTGCCATGTTGTTATCTACTTCTATTTGTTTGATTTTCAAGTTCATTTTCCTACCATGTTCCTACCAGATAGTGCTCCTGTTATGTTCAACTACTAGATAGTGCTCCTTTCATCAGTTATCTATCAGGAAACTACAGTAATATTTCCAGAGTTGTCATTTTTTACTTCCTACTATGTGCCTACCATGTTCCTACCATGTTGTTATCTGTTTCTGTTTTATTTTATTTTCAAGTTCATTTTCCTACCAGATAGTACTCATGTCATGTTTAATTACTAGATAGTGCTCCTTTCATCAATTATTTATCAAGAAACTACAATAATATTTTCAGAGTTGTCATTTTTTACTTCCTACCATGTTCCTATCATGTTGTTATCTGAATTTGTTTTGTTTGATTTTCAAGTTCATTTTCCTACCAGATAGTGCTCCTATCATGTTTAACTACTGGATAGTGCTCCTTTCATCAGTTATCTATTAGGAAACTACAGTAATATTTCCAAAGTTGTCATTTTTTACTTCCTACCATGTTCCTACCATATATCGAACAATTGAAAAAAATTTATCAAAAAAGTATATCACAATGGATGACGTTTCAAAGATAAAAATGAGACAAACAAAAAATTCTAAAGCGGCATGTCCAAAAAATGAACAAAATAAAAGATATTGGTAAAAACCTAATTCAATATTGCTCCCACTATCTTTCACAAGTATATGCTCCCTCTCAAGGAATTGAACATTTCTAGAAACAAGGAATTTTTGTTCCTTGGGATCATAAAAGGTGTAACCCATAGTCTCCTTAGGGTAACCTACAAATAAACACATGTCAGACTTAGCACCCAACTTATCTAAACTTATCCTCTTTACGTAAGCAGGACAACCCCAAACTCTCAAGTGAGAAAGAGCTGATTTCTTACCATACCATAATTCATATGGTTTTTTATCAACTAATTTAGAGGGCACTCTATTTAGAATACAAACTACAATCTTAAATGCATAGCCCCAAAAGGATCTATTAAGTT
Source organism: Euphorbia schlechtendalii (assembly GCA_949673415.1). Classification (NCBI taxonomy): domain Eukaryota; kingdom Viridiplantae; phylum Streptophyta; class Magnoliopsida; order Malpighiales; family Euphorbiaceae; genus Euphorbia; species Euphorbia schlechtendalii. The sequence goes on along the minus strand of CATIWQ010331034.1, from coordinate 11,295 downwards.
CTTCTTGGCTCATCATGGACTGAATCATATCGAGTAGGGTTCGATTTCTCCTTTCTAACACTTCATTGTGTTGGGGTGTATAAGGAGGGTATCCACTAGGATAAAATACCATTATCCCTTAGATAATCCTGAAACTCTTGGCTTAAGCATTCACCGCCTCGTTCGGATCGAAGGGTCTTGGTACTTTTCCCAAGTTGTTTCTCTACTTTAGTTTTGAACTCTTTGAATTTCTCAAAACTTAAAGACTTGTAACTCATAAGGTACAGATAACCATATTGCGAAGTAATAATTGATAATAAAGTTATGAAATAGACGAACCCTTGTGTGTCTTAACACTCATTAGACCACATACATCAAAATATGTATAATATCCAAGGTACTACTAACACGCTGACCCTTTCCTTTGAAAGGTTTCTTAGTCATCTTTGCCTTCAACAAGGTTTGCACGCCCTATAGGATTTCCATTCCATTAAGCCCAAGTCACCACACTTGTGAAACTTAGTTAAGCGAGTCTCATTTATATGACCTGGACGACAATGCCATAAGTATGAGGATTTCTCATTATCTTATCTCAATTTCTTAACAATGTTATTATTTAGAATTTCTATTTTAATATCTAAGACATAAATGCCATCAATAGATATTCCACAAGCATAATGAACATTATCGGTTCGAATTTAACATTTATTATTAGAAAATAAAATCTCAAATTCCTCTATTGCTAAGCGCAACAGAAATAATATTCTTGGTGACAACACGAATATAATAGCAATTGTTCAAAACTAAAACCAGGCCACTAGGTAAACGAATGCTATATATCCCTACAACTGTTGCAGTAACTCATGTTCCATTTCCAACTCTTTGGTCCATTTCCCTCTTTGCAGGCCTCCTACTATTCCGCAACCCCTACATAGAAGTACAAGTACCACAACCAGTATCCAATACCCATGTAGACTCACAAGGAATTGCAGAGAAACTCTCTATCATGAACATACCTGAAGTAGATGCCTTACTTGGCTTCTTCTTCACTTGTTCAAAAATTTAAACTCTTAACTCGCGTTTCATTTCGGCACTTTTCATGAGTCTTCTCTTGACATTGAAAGCACTAGACTTTCTTATCTTTCGATCCTCAGCAACAAGTTGATTCTCAAGTTTATTACTAAACTGTATATCATATTGTTCCAACAGGTCTACCATCTCAGAAAAATTACAATAATCACTGATGCCATAGAAATCTGTTTTGAAATCGTAATACCTCTGTACTAGACCTTTCAATATAATCTATTTCAAGGCATCTTGATCATAAGTAACTCCCATTACCTTAAACTTTCAGAGTTATCATAAACAGTCATGGCAAACTCAACTACTGAGGTGTCAACCCCTAGACTTGTGGATAACATGAATTTTTTAGGTTCATCCATCATCACAAGCTGCACATTCATAGACTCCAAGTCCATATTTTTGCAAAGATCCCTGTACCTTTGAAGCATAATGTTGACCATGAAGTTCTTTGTGAAATCACAGTCCCTTTTAAGCTTCACATCTTATATATTTGATAAATGAAAGGATCTTCTTCGGGGAGTTGGGATATGGATTATCTAGTACATAATCCAAACCAAGGCTCTTTAAGAACCTCATCACAAACTCAAACCACTAATGAAAATTATGACCTTTGTAAAACTTGTTGTCAATCAAATGCATATCAGTTGTTAGTGTTCATATTCAACCTAGATATAAGATATAATTTGTTTAGACATTAGTATATGTACATGCATTTAATATAAAATCTTTAATTATATACATAATTCCTACTATTTTCTCGACATTCAAATAGCCCCTTTTATTTGAATTCGGTAAATTTGGTCCAACCAATTTTCCTTAATAGGTAGCATCCATAGCCACTCATCATGACCCCCGTTATAGCATGTCAAGCCATAACAAGATAATCACAGTTGGAACCTATCCATTTGCATCACATGCAATTGTTAATCCATTTGAGTCTCTTTCTCGAAACATACGTATTAAATTGTACGACTCCTCAAATGTGTCTCTAATCTAGCATTAGTTACAATGATACAGACAACTAATATATTTTGGTTAAGGCATTAACCCCATCTAGTCTCATGACCAAACACATGTTGAGGGAAAGCATGTTATACATCTCCTTACATCCGTTAATAAGGGTTGTATCACTACTTATGATGGGAAGACAATCTACCACCTTAATATTATTGTATGGATTTTATTATTACCACTAGTCTCGCCCTAGTTTAGGCCTTATACGATGGATATGATTATGATAATAATAATTCCGGGCTATTTGGAATTATCAACTTTAAGGGAATATGCTCAAGACTGATACATTATAATCATTCCATTATGCCAAGACTCCACATAGCTTGCAAAACAAACAAGGTCCATGTTTAAGCTGTTACACCTATGTCTACAAATTTTAATTTAACAACTTCAACCACGTTTGCAAAACCATATGCGGAATCCAATTCCCATAATGGTAATCAACTAAGTCATAAAAGTCCCTTGGGTACACTTGAATCTAATACCGATGGAGATTTCTTGGTAGGAGAGGCCCCTTATAGTGAATGAGCAGTCAAGTCCAATCCTTGCCAAAACAACCACTAGCACTTCGATTCGTTGTACCAAGAATAATTATGATTTAAAGATTTCGTTCTTTAATTGAGTGAAGTAGGGAAAGACCCTCCATTAAAGCATTTATACGTGTCGTAAAGCATTGTTAATTTTATATGATAATCACCTAGACTAAGTTTGAGAAAATCTTAATCTAGTTACCACATCATTTTCTAAAACAAGAATTGAAACCTAAGTCATGCATAGCATACTTTAATCAATTCATAGAAAATATCAATTTCAACATATTATAATCAATCATGCATGGCATAAGGCAGGCTCTGATACCACTATTGGTTAATTAAGATAGTAATTGAACATGCAACATTGCAAGATGGAATTTCAAAATATAAAATTAACCTAAAAGATCTCCTAAGCATGCCATGATTGATATAATCTAAGTTAAAATGTTCCATAGATGCCAATAGGTTTATAAAACTTATAAAAGAAACCTAGCATCTAAGTTAAGAACATTACTAGTTGATCCATAGGCATTCCTTGTGGGCTGCGGGCTTGATGAGAATCTCGCAAGCCCGCAACATCCTGGGCTTGTGATAAGTGTATAATTACACTTATTATCTTGATATTTTCAATCATAAAAGATATGGTTTAAAGTCATTTTATACTTTGTATAAAAGATTTCATGTGGTATGTAGTTATTTTTTATGCAAGTCCAGAAATTAGGTGAATCTTGGGAGTGAAATGATCAAAGATGGAATTTTATGTAAAAATAATGAAAAAGGTGCAAAAAGATGCGTGGAACACAAGGAATTGGCTTAGGATCGAAGTTGTCAAAGATTGATAAAGTTGTAAAAAAGAATCATGAAGAAAAGCACATATCACGATCGTGACACCCATTCGCGATCGCGACTTATCATTCTTCAAGAGCAGAAAGTTACAAACCAATGTTCACGATCGCGACTTGTGATGATTTTTTATCAACTCATCTCAACTACCAACCCCGGATAAAAACAATCAACCGCCATCAGCTGTTAGATTAAAAGACACCTTTTGGATAAATCCAATCATAAGAAGGTGTCTATCCATTGAAGATGAGGATAAAATTTTGCATCCAATCGCAATGAAGTGATGCAACTCTTCGCCAATGGAAACAACTCTTCGTTTGGATAAACGCAACCCTTCGCACTCTATAAATAGGATTCAAAACTAACCAATTTTGTGGGCATGATAGATATGGTAGTGTATGCATAGATAGAAAGTGAAAATTGTTTAGATTTCGCTTGTTCAAAGTGTTAGTGAGAAAAAAGTTTAAGAGATTCGATTCTTGTTTCGATCACTAGATTTCTCCACTTATTCGAGTGATTATTGTATAAGTGTAATTGCAAAGCACTTATCAATAAAAGCATATATTCTTCAACATTCATTTGTTCGATATTCACAAAGAATAGCATCCTAGTGGAGGTTCTGTACGAGTTGAGACCGAATTCAAAGTAGACGTAGTAATTGCGGAAATTGACGATTCCCATTAAAGAGTGGATATGGTTTGATCAACTTTAGCTTTCACTTGCATACCTTACAGCTTTACTTTGTTTCTACTTATACTTTCTAATTTGAAGTTTATGATATGTCTATGTGTCATAACGAGTATTTGGTCTTGCGTCATTTATATAATCAAGTTATATGCTTTCGAGTTAACTTTAAGAGTGATTTCGGGGTTAACAAGATTATGTATAATCACCGGATCTGTGATTATAATGCTATTTAGTGAGCCAACATTTTTGCGGTGAATTATTGAATATTTGGATGTCTAGAACCGAGTTTGTTGAAGTTATCTAGTTTTTAAAACAATTTTGATTACTTTGCATATTTTTCTCTACTATACTTTTTCTTAGGGAAAATCTATATAGTTTACATCTTCTCTAATCTATTTATGCATCTGTCTATTCATCAGTCTATCATCCAACCCTACAATTTATCTTATTTCTTTTGTTCAGTAACTCTAGTTGGTCCTTAGAACAGAATTCCTTCCCTGTGGGATCGATATCTTTTAAAACTACATCACAATTGTATACTTGCAGTTATCATCATTTTTCTAATTGATAATCGGTACTGACAACACATGTTCATATTTAGAACTTTTATTTTATCAGTAGAATAGTTGGTATCAAGGTTTTTGGCACCGTTACCGAGGATAAGCCTTTCGGAATGAGTATAGTCAAAATCTTGCGAATAGCATGTGAGATTTTCTTGCAAGCCCACTCGCGGCAAGCCCCACAGGGCTCCGCAAGAGCTTGGTAATGCTTACGAGGCCTTCTTGGGGGCTTTATCGCTAGCGCTGCCAAGCAGCGCTTGCAAGCCCACGAGAGCGACTAGCACTCGAGCGAGCTTGCCTTGCCAACTCTCACGAGATTTCTCACAAGACACTTGTGGCACACTAATTTAGTCATCCCCTCTCTTTTAGATATTTTGGTCTAACCAAAATACATCCAATTTGAGTTCGATTATTTTCTATTTTATTCTTAGTATAAACCTAGTCTATAAGTTCTTTACTTAGTTCGGTATAGACCCAAAGTGTGTGACCTCATAGGATCCCGAAGTATAGAGCCGCTAGATGTTAACCTAAACTTGGCTTCCCATCTATGTACCTTTAGGTTCAGTGTTCCAAACCGATATGGAACACGATAACTCTAGATGATCAAATGGGCTTTCTAGCAAAGGCGTATGATCCCTCGATACTCGAAACATCACGTGCTTGTGCCTTGATCCGGTTCTACAGTAGTAATCAATATAATACACTCCTTCCATTAGGTTAAGTACCATCCAGTTTATTAAGCTCGGATTAAGTGTCAACTCATGTAATAGCCGTAGCTATCCTAGATTTAGAATTTTTCATCAAGAACACCACTCGCTATAATATATCAAGATTGACTAGAAACCCGTTCTATCAATCTTATACTCTGATCAAAGGTTTATGAGTATGTCTATTCAACAAGAGGCCCTAAGGTGCATCTCCCATTATATCACTATATTAGGAGCGATGGATCCCATTTTGACTACTCAGCTTACCAACATGTGATCATCCCTACACTCATAATCACCTGTACCATTATGCTCGCTAGGTATGAATAAGTATGACCCAATGTATAACAACTCTTACATAAGGTAACCAGTATCTCAAGTCTGAGGATACTTGTACTACTACTACAATAAGACATGACACGAACACATGGATATAGTTATTTTCGAGTGACTGTCTTACAGCGGTCTTCAATGTATTACCCAAATACATTCATGTGTTAACTCAAGGTACCACCTTCAGCTCACAACGATTGAATATTTATCCAGACACTGTTGTAGACATGTGCTTTGGCCACTAAGAATGACCCCTAGCTTGAATAGTGTGCCTCCTCAGCAGGAAGTTCCCAGAAGGAGCACAAGTCCTCCACCACCCCATCATGGGAGAGGTCAGCGTTAGGACTAAATTCCTCAAGCTATTGCTAAAACCAAAACAAAAGAAAGGTCAAGAAAGTGCGCAAGGAATACAATATAAGAAAATTATCAATTTACAAGGTGAGGAAAGTTATCTTGATAGGGAATGGGAGATCATCTTGCTCTCGAGCCTTGCCTTTCTCCTCAGAGGAGAGATGACCTTTTGTTTCCTCCTCTCCTTCAACTTTGGACTTTTTGGAGAGGCTTTCCATAGAAGGAGAGGATTGGGGGCGCTTCAGGGTGTTGCTCCCTAAGGAGGAGCTCTTCCTAGGCTTCCTAGCTTGCCTAAAGTGCTTCCCCACCTTGGGGAATCCACATCCCATACCACCACTTGCTCGATGGTAGCATCCTTGTTCCCCTCCTCTTCCTTCTCTTTTTCCTTCTCCTCAAAAGAAAGTATGTCCACCTCTTGGATAGAATTGGAAGCCAGGCTGACCTCTTGCATCTCCTTCATATATTTGAGGAGCTGGTCTAAGGAGGCCCAATCCGAACTCTAAACCTGATTCACAATGGCCACTTGCACTGCAGCTAGAGTATTGGTGGTAGGGGGTTGACCATGTGGATCTACATCAACTCTATAAAAAAAGCCATTATATCACCAGGTTGATCAGCCATTCCTGCAAAGAGAAAAAGGAAAGTAAATTGATGATAAAGGGAAAAAAAGAAAGACTTGCAATGACGACACTGGGAGTTCCTAACTACAATCAAGATCTCATTGTCTAACTTATAACGGACTTTGTTGGACTAAACAAGTGCATGGCCCTCTTCTAGTGAATGGGGGTGGGGTGTAGCTGGTCTAGGATGAAAAAGGTTTAGCATTAGTTAAAAGAAAGGTGCCCATCTCTCATCCAAGAGTTATGGTTGGCTAGGTCAGTATTCCATTCTGTGGAGAAAGGAAAGTCCTCCCCAACATACAATGACCTTGCTCCAGCATCAACCACCTTCCCAACCCAGAACCACTAGTCTTTGAACTTCTTCACAAAATCCAATATGGCAATCAACTTTAGCATAGTTAGCTGATGAGTCTGCCAGTTAACTAGGCAACCTGGCTACCTCGAAACTAGATGTTAGAAGCACTAAAATACCATCCGTCAAGCTACATCCCAAGGTCGGTACACAACTTATCAAGAATGGTTGACTCGATCCATGAGTTTGGGTGAACTTGGCCTGGTGGGTATTGAACTCGTGCAGAATAAAGAAAATTGAAGCAAAAAGTGGAAGATGAAAGCCCCATTTGATTTGTTTTTCAAAAATGGAGAACATGTCATCGGGAGGAGTATTGATGCGCTCGTTATCATCTGGTAGTACGGTGAGAAACCATGGCATATCAGAGATAATTAAAATAATTTGAAGAAGCCTTTCCTTTGTTAAGGTAGAACTAACTTTTATATCAGCATTAGGGCCTACATTCTTCGTTTTCTTATTTTTAGGCTTAGGATGTGTCTTAGGGTTTATTAGGGTCAGGTTAAGACAATACTCCGTAGATGTGTCAATGTGGATAAGAGGGTTGTAGTTACGAGGAGGCTTAAAATTTGATGCCATTCCCTCTGAAGCGATGGTAAAGGTATCTACTGAGATGGAAGAGATAAGATGGCTAAATGATTAACCTAGGTGTGGGAGAAGTCTTTAAAGGATTTAGGAGCTATGATGGTTTGACTTAGAAGGAGAAAGAACGAAAAGAAATAGAGACTTACTTAATCGGATGTGCGAAAATGAAGTAGGAATTGAAGCAAAGAGAGAAACAAAGACTGGAGTAGTTAACGATTGCTAGAATTCAGAAGGAAACAAGAAGAAGTGCAATGTGGAGAAATAACCAAAGTTATAGGAAATGACAAGTGGGAAGTTATTCCATAATCATCACAACACAACTTCGCGTAAAAATGGCATTTCAAAATGAAAAGTTGTGTGTGGTGCAAGAACAAAGTGAGGGGTCACGTGTGGCACGTGTAAAACTGATACAAAATTCAAACCTTGAATAAGTTAAAAATAAAGCCGCTCTAGTGTTAGAAGTTTCATTACCTCGGTTTAAGTCACATACATACCGAGGCTTGTAAAACCTCCACCAAAGGATGGGGGGATTACTTTGGGAACCAGAGTCTTCAGTAAAGCAATTGATCCAAGCTAGTCATGTTTTGAAAGAAGAAAATTGTTCCTTATTCAAGTTTGCAAGTTCTGTTAAATCAGAAAATTTCTATCCTATTCAAGTTCGAAAAATTTTGTTAGATCTGTAAATTTCAATCTAATACAAGTTCGGTAAGCTTTGCATACATGAGCTTAACCAGGGTAAGAGCTTCCAAGGGTTAGACCTAAAAGAGTCTAGCTTAGGCCAGGGGGGACTTATGATAACAACCCACCATTTGGCCCGAGAACCAAGTTAGCCCATTACGTGAATTTGAGGTTATGGTTGAGTTACTTCACTAAGGGAGTTATGCCATTACTTTGTGCGGTTTACATCACTAAACCCTTAATAACCCATATAAGCTATTTTTGAATGGGGACTCGAGTACTTTTTACATTTAAGTATTAAATTTGAGTTATCATCATCCATCTCCCCCTTGTTAACTAACTTGAGCATCGGAGAGGCGTCACCAGTACCCCGGTCGAGCCTGTCTAACCTTTAATTACTATGTTGCAGATAACCACGTTTGGATAGCTTAACATTAGAACTGCATATCCTTTACAATATGATAAGTGCATAGTTACACTTATTATCTTAATATTTTTACTCATAAAATGATGTGGTTTAGAGTCATTTTATACTTCATATAAAAGATTTCATGTGGTATGTAGTTGTTTTTTATGCAAGCAGAAACTAGGTGAATCTTGGGAGTGAAATTATTAAAGATGGAATTCTATGCAAAAAGAGTGAAAAAGGTGCAAAAAGATACCTGGAATGCAAGGAATTGACTTAGGATCGTAGTTGTCAAATTTCGATAAAGTTGCAAAGAAGAATCATGAAGAAAAGCATAAGTCGCAACCATGTCACGATCGTGATTCCTATTTGCAATTGGACAAGTCAAGCTCGCGACTATCTATCGCGATCGTGACTTATCATTCTTCATAAGTAGTAAGTTACCAACTTACATTTACGATCGGGAAATGTATGTTATGCTCGTGAATCATAACGGTTTTTGGTTAACTCTTCTCAACTTCCAACCACCAGATAAGAACAATCAACCACCATCAACTGTCAGATGAAAAGGTACCTTTTGGAGGATAGTAATCATGAAAAGGTGCCTATCCATTTAAGATAAGGATGAAATCTTACATCCAATCACATGAAGATGATGCAACCCTTCACCAATGGATGTGATTATTCATTTGGATAAACGTAACCTTTCACACTCTATAAATAGAGGTTCAAATCAACCAATTTCGTGCAATGTGTGTATGGTGACATACGAGATGATAATGAGACATTAGAGAGTGAAATTTATATAGATTTTGCCAAGTTCAAAGTGTTAGAGAGAAAAATGTATAAGTGATTCGATTCTTATTTCATTCACTAGATTTCTCTACAAATTTGAGCGCTTGTTGTATGAGTGTAGTTACAAAGCACTTATCAATAAAATATTTAGTTCTTCAACATTCAGTTGTTCAATTTGTTCAATTTCACAAAGAATAGCATCCTAGCGGAGGTTCTGTACGAGTCGAGACCGAATTCAAAGTAGAAGCAGTAACTGCGGGAATTGACAACTCCCATTAAAAGAGTGGATATGGTTTGATCAACTTTAGCTATCACTTGCATACGTTACAACTTTACTTTATTTTCTACTTATACTTTCTAATTCGAAGTTTATGATATGTCTATGTGTCATAACGAGTATTTCGTCTTGCGTCTCTTATATTAATGAAGTTATATGCTTTCAAGTTAACTTTAAGAGTAGTTTCGGGGTTAACAAGATTGTGTATAATCATTGGATTTGTGATTATAATGCTGTTTAGTGAGCCAAACTTTTTGGAGTGGTAACTTTCTAAATATAGCTATGTGAGAGCGACCCATACTAAGCATAGTATTATTGTTGTCCAGGTTTTTATAAGTGTCATAATTCGTTTACCCTAAATTTAGAAAAGTCATTTAATGTGTTGCTCTGCGGTGAATTATAGGATATTTGTGTGTCTAGAACCGAGTTTATTGAAGTTATCTAGTTCATAAAACATTATTGATTATTTTGCATATTTTACTTTACTGTTCTTAGAGAAGATCTATATGCTTTGCATCTCCTCTAATCTGTTCATGCATCTGTCCATTCATAAATCTACCATTTAAAACTTCCAACTTATTTAATTTTCTTTTCTTCTGTAACTCTAGTTGATCCTTGGAACCGAATTCCTTCCTTGCGGGATGTGTTCGCCACTTTTCTACTGATAAGTTTAATCAAATATGGTTCCAAAATCTCGTGAACTGTTGGCTATTAACTACACCAAAAACTTGTTCACATATAAAATGTAGGTGTTGTCAATACCCCTTACGACATAGAAAAATGATGATAACTGCAAGTATACAGTTGCGATGTAGTTTTAAAAGATATCGAATCCACAGGGAAGGAACCCGGTCTAAAGATAACTAGGGAAGTGTAAAAGTAAATAAAATAAAAATAGATTAAAGATTTTTATGGGTAGGAAGATTAGAACGAAAAGTTGAGTAAATATAGATGTGATAGATTAGAAACTCTAAATAAATAGATTTTCACTACAAACAAGTATAGCAAAGAAAACATGAAAGTTTAATGAAGTTGTTCTGACCCTCTAGATTATGTAATAGATTCGGTTCTAAACATTCAGATGTTCAATGATTCGCCGAAGAGCAACACATGAAATAATTTTTCTAAGTCTAGTGTAAACGAAATAAGACAATTATGAAAACCTGGACAACATCAATACTATGCTTAGTACGGGTTGCTCTCACATAGCCACATTTAGCAAGTTACCATTCCAAAAATGTTAGCTCACTAAATAGCATTATATAACAGATCCAGTGATTATACATGATATTGTTAACCCCAAAACTACTCTTAAAATTAACGCCAACGCATATAACTTGATTAACATAAACGACTTAGCATGAAATACGCATTATGACACATAGACATATCATAAACTTCGAAATAGAAAGTATAAGTAGAAAGCAAAGCAAAGTTGTAAGGTATGCAATTGAAAGCTAAAGTTGATCAAACCGTATCCACTCTTTAATGGGAG
>CATIWQ010331009.1:0-33868 GCA_949673415.1 Euphorbia schlechtendalii | reverse complement strand
GAACTTCTGAACTTTGTTTCAGTTAGCTCAAGTACAAACAAATAAGATTTAAGTGTTTGCTAGAAGAAGATTGCAAGTAGATTGAGAATTGGTTCACTCTTGAATTCTTTTGTTAAGATTCGACAACCTTCTTCAATGGCGGAAATCATCCTTTTATATAGGGAGAGAATGTTTCCGTTGATTTTTAGACCGTTGCCAGGAATTTTATCGTTGTCTCCCCATATTATTTCCGTTAACAATCTGTTAGAGTAGCTAGTCCAACTTTGATCCATGCCATGCTGTATCAGGTTGATTTAGAGGATCCACTTTGTACGGCAGATACGCAACAGATTAGCAGGTAAGATTTGTTCTTGATTTCGCAACAACTTTTATCTTGTAGTAGACTGAAGAACAGAGCGCGTGGCATTATTAAATGCAAAGTCAGCTTTCTTGACTTTTAGCATCGAAAGACTAAGTTAACCTTTTGCAATCTTCAGAAGGACTTTTTGAAGTTATGAGTCTTGAGTGATCTTCTGAGATATTGAATACCTCATCTGACTTTAATTGCTTCTGAAGATCCATAGCTCTGCTGAAGTATTATGTGGCTTCTTAGGTAATTTGCTTCTAAACTTTGCTTCTGAACTCATAGCTTACAAAACTAAATTATCTTCAGAATCCAACAATCTCCCTCATTTTGTTGGTTCTGAGTGAAGTCAAGCACAAGATGTACTTACTCCCTCATACTCCCTCATAGTCTAATGCTTAAGTTCAGAGTTTAAGTTTAAAATCATACAAGGAAGTTAGTACAACAAAGAGTTGTACTTTTAGAGCAAAAGTAAAAACTTTTTATTGATGATGAGTACAAGTTTTTACAATACAAGTATTTATAATGAATTCATTTACAAAGGTTTTTCTGTAAGAGCTAAGAATTCATCATCTTGAGTCTCCTCACGCTAATCAATCTCCATGGTGCTGCTTGAAGGTTGATTGGAAGTCATCCGTCTTTCCCAGATCTCCTTGAAGTTGTGCTTGTCCTTCTCCCTCCACTCAGTACCAACAAGCTGAGCAACAATCTTCTGCTCATCAAGCGTAAACCTCTGGATGATATCATGAACAACCTTTGCATTTGCTTAAAGAGGAGGGATAATCTGCTGAATCAGCCTTGCAGCTTTGCTGGGGATAGAGGGAAAGATGCTTTCAAGGATCACTTGGAGAGCCTTCTGATTCCAGATCCACTGAGTGTTGAGTCCATTCACCAGATGCTGCAAGAACGGAACAATCTCACTATCATGTGAGCAGAAGGAGTGGAGAGATAGGTCACCAAGCTGATTACTTAAACAATCAGTGCTCTTTTGAAGGGCCTCTAAAGTGCTTGCATTCTTTGCCACCATAATGTCTCTTACTTCAATATTGGTCTTGGTAAGGGCAAGCAACATATTCCTTTAGCTTATCATCTATATCATCAATAGCCTCATTCTTCTGAGCAAAGGTAGTTTCGGTTATCTACCTGTGAGCATCTTCAACAGCCTTGAAGATCTCAGACTTAAGCTCTCTTTTGGAATCCGCAATAGCCTTGAGAGTTTCAGCCTTAGAAGTAGTCATTTGCTTCAACATCTCATCAAGACTAGTTTAAATTTTCTCCTGCTACCACAGACAGAAGGCATTCTAAGTCCTAAGTGCCTGGACCTCACTCTTCAACCCTATGGAGAATTCTGTTGTAGTGCACTCAATGACAGTCCCCAGAGTAGACATAATGTCAGCATACTGACTCTGGGAATTTTCCTTTAACCCATTAACCTCATCATGGATCAGCTCCAAACCCCTTTCACCAACATCAATGAATCCATTCAGCTTCTCTAAAGCTTCTAAGATATCCATGTAATTGCTTAGCCTGGTCTCTATGAGAGGCTGCAGATGTTGGATAAGTTCAGAGCAGATTTGATGAGGAAGGGGAATTACATCAGCTCTTTCCAAAATTATCTACGTCTGTTCAGAGATAAGGGCTACGCTCTTGGCAAGTTGGTGATTGAAGGGGGCGATTTTGATCTCCACGACTGAGTTATTTAGGCGAAGGGCCATTGTGAGGAGATCATCCAGTGTCTTCCCTATGTGATGAAGGGAATTTACAGGAATGGGGGCATTTGAGTGTTCTCCCTCAGCAAGATCACCCACCATCCATCCCCTACTACCAAGGGACTCATCTCCATAAATCCTTTGATCCGCAGGTCTGGGGATTAGAGTCAAGGAGCTGTTTGGATCCACAAGAACCCTTAGACCAGAGGGACGCTGCTACTGCTGTTGTTGTTGCTATTGCTACTGCTGAGTGTTGGACTTTCTCAAAATCTGAACATCATCATCCTCACATACATCCTCCAACAGTACTTCATCTTTCTTCTGACATTCCTCATCCTTATCATCTTCCTCCCTTATATCCTCTGGCCTGATGTTGTGCTTGGCAAATACTGAGTGGGCCATGGTTACTAATTCATCAACAGGATCTGATGCTAATAACTGAACACCCCATTCAGCCACTACAGTCCTCTGAGCTTCCTCCTTTTGAAGAGCTGATAGGAACGGATCTTCCTCTCGCAGATTCTCTTTCAGTAGAGATTGCTTATCAACCTCTTCCTTTTCTTCTTCTCTCTTCTTCTCCTTGTCATCCTCCTTCTTTTCAACCTTCTCCTCAGCTACTTCATTCTTCTTAGCCTCAGCCTCTATCTCCTTTGTTGCCTCTTAAGCAATTGATGCTTCTACCTGATAAGTGTATAATTACACTTATTATCATTATAACTAAAAACTATAGTTTAAGTCATTTTATACTTCATAGAAAAGATTTCACGTGGTATGTAGTTATTTTTTATGCAAATGCAGATACTAGGTAAATCTTGGGAGTAAAATGATCTAAAGTGGAATTCTATGAAAAAAGAGTGAAAAAGGTGCAAAAAGATGCGTGGAACTCAAAGATTTGGCTTAGGATCAAAGCTGTCAAAGATCGGTGAAGTTGCAAGGAGAATTCTGAAGAAAATACAATTCACGATCGCTATAATCATTCGCGATCACGACTTGTTCTTCTTCAGAATAGAAGTCTACCAATCAAAGATTCACGATCGCGACATGTATATCGCATTCACGATTTTGACAGTTTTCTGGTTTTATCTTCTTAACTACCAACCGCCAGATAAGCATGATCAATCAACTACCATCAACTACCAATGAAAAGTCACTTATCAAAAGTTAACCAATCATGAAAAGGTGCTTATCCATTGTGGATAAGATCAAAACTTCTCAACCAATCATAATGAAGAGATGCAATCTTTCACCAATGGACACAACCCTTCGTTTGGATAGAAGCAACCCTTCGAACTCTATAAATAGGGCTCCAAACCTCACAAATTTCATGCATCACAGTGTGTGCAGTCAGGCAAAGGGAAAATATTAGAGTGCATGAAAGAGATATAGTGTGTGTTTAGATAGAGAATTCGCTACGCTCATAAGTGCTTAGCGAGAAAATGTTTAAGTGATTCGAATCTTTGTTTCGATCACTAGATTTCTCTATATTCTCAAGCGATTGTTGTATAAGTGTACTTACAAATCACTTATCAATAAAAGTTTTCGTTATTCAATATTCGTTTGTTCAATATTCACAAAGAATAGCATCCTAGCGGAGGTTCTGTACGGGCCGAGACCGAATTCAAAGCAGACCCAGGAATTGCGAGAATTAACGACTCCCATTAAAGAGTGGATTCGGTTTGATCAACTTTAGCTTTCACTTGCATACCTTACAACTTTGCTTTGCTTTTTACTTATACGTTCTATTTTGAAGTTTATGATATGTCTATGTGTCATAATGCATATTTCATGTTAAGTCTTTTATGTTAATCAAGTTATATGTGTTGGAGTTAATTTTAAGAGTAATTTCGAGGTTAACGATATCGTGTATAATCACTGGATCTGTGATATAACGCTGTTTAGTGAGCCAACATTTTTGGAATGGTAACTTGCTAAATATGGCTATGTGAGAGCGACCCGTACTAAGCATAGTATTGACGTTATCTAGGTTTATATAATTGTCTTAATTCATTTGCGCTAGGTTTAGAAAAGTCATTTCATGTGTTGCTCTGCAGCGAATAATTGAACATCTGGGTATTTGGAACCGAGTCTGTTAGATTAGTTTAGTGAATCGTAACATCTTTGTTGAACTTGCGTGCTTTCTCTGCTATCCTTATTTCATAGGGAAAATCTATATATTTATGTTCTCTAATCTTTCATACCTATATTTACTCATTTTTCATTCTAATCCTTCTTTCTTAACCTTTACTTTATTATATTTTATTTTCTTTATTTTACCTTCCTTGTCGATCTTGAGAACTAGTCCTTCCCTGTGGGATCGATATCTTTTAAAACTACATCGCAACTATATACTTGCAGTTATCATCATTTTTCTATTTGATAAGAGGTACTGACAACACTTATATTTTTCATGAACAAGTTTTTGGCACCATTGATTATATAGCCGAATCTTGTGAACAAACTATTAAACTTATCAGTAGAAACGTGGTGAACAAGTTTTTGGCACCGTTACCGGGGATAAGTCTTTCGGAACTAGTATAGCCAAAAACTCATGATCAACACTTTATCTTCTGCATAATGCAATTACACCACCATTGAAAAAGCGATGTTAACAGTCGTGTATGCATGTGACAAGTTTAAATCATATTTGATAAGGTCTAAAGTAATAGTTTACACTGATCATGCTGCTTTGAGATATTTGTTTACTAAGAAAGATGCCAAACCAAGATTAATTAGGTGGATCCTACTTTTACGAGAATTTGACTTAGAAATAAGGGATGAGAAAGGAAGTGAGAATATCGTAGCTGATCACTTATCTCGTCTAGATGATGATAAGGGACCTATAGGTGAAACTGGTGATATTAATGAATTCTTTCCAGATGAAAATCTAATGTTTGTTAAACATACTATTAGTCCATGGTATGCTGATTATTTAAACTATTTAATTATGCATGCTTTACCCTCTGATTTAGATTCTAATGGTAAAAAGAAATTCCTTAAAGATATTAAATCATTTATGTGTATTTGTTTAAGGTATGTGCTGACTATATTATTCACAGATGTATAGATAATAAAAACTTTTCTTCAGTTTTGAGTCATTGCTATGATAGCATATATGGAGGACATTTAGGACCAGCAAAAACTGCTGCTAAAGTCTTAGAAAGTGGATTTTATTAGCCAACATTATTCAAGGATGCTAGAGGTTTTGTTCAGAATTGTGATAATTGTCAAAGAACAGGAAACATAAGTCGAAGGGATGAGATGCCATTGAAAAACATCTTAGAAGTAGAGCTTTTTTTATGTTTGGGGTATAGATTTCATGGGACCATTTCCTACATCTAACGGTAATAATTACATTCTGGTTGCAGTTGATTATGTTTCAAAATGGGTTGAGGCTAACGCATATAGTAAGAATGATGCTAGAGTAGTTGCTAAGTTTCTTAAGCAATTATTTAGTAGATTTGGAGTTCCTAGGATCATTATTAGTGATGGAGGTTCACATTTCATCAATAAGACTTTTGAAAGATTGATGCAAAAGTATGGAGTTAATCATAGGATTGCTTCCCCATATCACCCTCAAACTAGTGGTCAAGTAGAAATTTCTAATCGAGAAATAAAGTGGATTCTTGAGAAGACTGTTTCAAATTCTAGGAAGGATTGGTCTACTAAGTTAAATGATGCATTATGGGCTTATAGAACAACTTTTAAAACACCTATTGGTATGACTCCCTATAAGTTGGTTTACGAAAAGGCTTGTCATTTACCAATAGAATTAGAGCATAAGGCTTTATGGGCTTTGAAGAATTTAAATATGGATTTACACAAAGTTGGTGACAGAAGAAATTTGGATTCAAATGCATTGGAAGAACTACGTTTGTCATCATATGAAAATGCAAAGATCTACAAAGAGAAAACAAAAAGGTGGCACGATGCCAAAATACGTGAAAAGAAGTATAAAGTCGGGGATAGAGTTCTATTATATAATTCCAGGCTTTGTTTGTTCCCTGGAAAACTCAAATCTCGGTGGAAAGGACCCTATGAAGTTATTCAAGTGTTTGATAATGGATCTTTGGAATTAAAATCCGAACATGGAGAAATATTCCGAGCCAACGGTCAAGGTTGAAAACCTTATCTTGAAATGAAATTTCAAAAACAAGACGTTGATGTTCAATTACTATCATTATCCTTAAAAAATTCAAGGTATAATAGTACATATTTATCTTTTGTATTTAACAAAGTTTGTTTGTGTTTTTGTTTCTAAGTTTTTATAGGTACAAGTCTAAAAATTGAAGAAATTTGAAGAATAAAGAAGATCGCAACCGCGACCCAATTCGCCCTCATGAATATTGAATATCAAACATTCTGTTTCTATCATGAAGAAAGATACGATTGCGACTGGCCTTCGTAATCGTGACACGGGCAAAATATAACCATTACAGATCGCGATCAGACACGTGACAGATGGCTAAAACCGCCATTAATGGCTAGTTTTGAGCATAAACGGCTATATTATCAATTATGACCAATTAGAGACCTCTTAAACCTCTATAAATAGGTCAAAGTTGAACCCTAGCCACCACACCTTTCAAAAAGTTTGCAAATCTCTGAAATTCTTCATCTTCAACCTTCTACATTCAAAACCTTTTCAACTTTTTATTTCAAACCAGTATGACTCGTGTCAAGAAATTAGCAAATAGAAGAGAAACCCAATCATACCAAGAAGAGTATGATTGTCCTTTCCCTTTAAGGACAAGAGAAGAAGGCAAACACTTTCAAAAGCACAATAAATTGGATATCATGGGGATGATATTCCTAGATTTGATCTTCTTAGAAACATTGAAGCTCCGTAGAGAGATGGAGATTTATCTTTCGGCTCTTGGACTCACAAAGTTGTGGATTTTTATTTTCCATAAAATCGAGATTGGATTCTCGAATGTCTAGTAACATTCGATTATGAAGATGGAAGGAAGAGGGCGATTCAGTTTCAAAATTAAGGACAACAATATATCGTCACAAGAGAGATGATGGGTGAATGGTTTGGATTCGAGATTGTCAATTCATCAAGCATGACGAATTCTTTTCAACCATATTGAGTTTGGGCAGAATTATCGGGTAAGAGAGTCTTCGATCCCAAAAATTCTCCTAACAAACTTATTAAGGATGAATGCATTCTTCTTCTCCAAAAATACCTTTCCACTTCGGTATTTTATTGAGTAGAGAATACTAGGGTTTAAAAGAAAGACTTGTTTGTTCTTTCTTGTGCTTTGATGAAACAAAAAGCAGAATTCATGGATATCATATGGGATATGATGAAGAAGAACTCAACAAGCATGGAAACAAGATTGGAGCGACCGAAATTACCACCGCTATCATCTTGAACTCCCCTTTGTCCAACAACCAGGTGAGTATTTTCACTATATGGATGGGACTTATTTGAAGAACACCGGATCACTTCAAGAGAATGATGGTGTATATTCTTTCTACTCCTACTCCAACCGCACCAAAAAGCTCAACTTGGCTCATGAAGATTCTTCCATCGGACCATCAAATCCAACCGTTACCCGTCGACATGGAAAAGCCCCAATGCTTGAAGTAGAAGAAGAAGAAGATGATGATGATGATGAAGCTCCGAAAGATTGGAAGGCGAGCATGCAACTAAAGTGGACAATTGCTAAGTGTTCGTAAGGTTTCGACTTTAATAACTCCTAGGATTTTTTATTTAATAATAAAGCCAAAAACCTTGTCTCCCACTTTACTACCGATAAGATATAAGTTCAAAATATGAACAGGTGTTGCCAGTACCGCTTATATAAATAGAAAAATGGTGACCACTGCAAGTATGCAATTACGATGTAGTTTTAAAAGATATCAATCCCACAGGGAAGGACTAGCTCTAAAGATCAATAAGAAAAACTGAATAAAGAAAATAAAATATTTTTGGATTTTAGTTGGGAGGATTAGAATGAAGAATGGATAGATATATGTATGGAAGACTAGAGATTCTAAATTTATAGATTTTTCCTACGAAATAAGTATAGCAAAGAAAACATGCTAGTTCAACAAAGTTATTACGTTCACTAGACTAATTTAACATAATCGGTTCTAGACACTCAGATGTTCAATGATTCACCGTAGAGCAACACATTAAATGACTTTTCTAAATCTAGTGCAAATGAATTAAGATGATTATATAAACCTGGAAAACAATATTACTATGATAAGTACGGGTCGCTCTTACATAGCCACATTTAGCAAGTTACCATTCCAAAAATGTTGGCTCACTAAACAGCGTTAAAATCCAAATCCAGTGATTATACATAATCTCGTTAACCCTGAAACTACTCTTAAAGTTAACTTAAAGGCATATAACTTGATTAATATAAAAGACTCAACATGAAATATGCATTATGACACATAGACATATCATAAACTTCGAAATAGAAAGTATAAGTAGAAGGTAAAGCAAAGTTGTAAGGTATGCATGTGAAAGCTAAAGTTGATTAAACCGTTTCCACTCTTTAATGGGAGTTGTCAATTCCCGCAATTCCTATGTCTACTTTGAATTCGGTCTCGGCTCATACAGAACCTCCGCTAGGATGCTATTTTTTGTGAATATCAAACAAATGAATGTTGAAGAATGAAAACTTTGATTGATAAGTGATTTGCAAGTACACTTATACAGAAATCACTCAAATATGTAGAGAAATCTAGTGATTGAAACAAGGATTCGAATCACTTAAACATTTTCTCGCTAACAGTTATGAACGTAGCAAAAACTAAATAATTTCAATCTCTATCTACGCACGCACTGTATCTCTCACTTTTTCTAATTCCAATGCCACACCATGCATGAAATTTGTATGGTTTGGAGCCCTATTTATAGAGTTAGAAGGGTTAAGTCTATCCAAACGAAGAGTTGTGTCCATTGGCGAAAGATTGCATCACTTCATTGTGATTGGTTGAGAAGCTTTAATCTTATCCATAATGGATAGGCATCTATTCATGATTGGTTAACTTTTAATAAGTGTCTTTTCATTGGTAGTTGATGGTGGTTGATGGCGGTTGATCATTCTTATCTGGCGGTTGGTAGTTAAGAAGATTTGACAAAAAAACAGTCTAAGTCGCGACCATTAGTCTTTGTGTGATAATTTTCTGTTTTTGAAGTGTATCAAGTCACGATAGCGAATAGTTATCACAACCATGAATTGTGTTTTTCTTTAGAATTCTTCTTGTAATTTCACCAATCTTCGACAGCTTCGATCCTAAGCCAAATCTTTAAGTCCCATGCATCTTTTCACACCTTTTTCACTCTTTTTGCATAGAATTCCACTTTAGATCATTTTACTCCCAAGATTTACCTAGTATCTGCATTTGCACTAAAAACAACTACATACCACGTGAAATCTTTTATATGAAGTATAAAATTGACTTAATAGTGTTTAGTGTGCAAAATTATATTGATAATAAGTGTAATTATACACTTATTTCCGAGCGGAACTTGGAGTTATGAATAGAGACATGAAGATTCTAAAGTAAAGTAATAAATCGATGCTTCAAAAATTACTTTCATTCTTTAGGAAACAAAATTGTCAATTCACTCCTAGTCCCGCGGATTCTCCTTCACATTAGAACGGGGTTTATTCTTTTCTTTACTTTCTCTTTTTCAATCATTTTTAAACTAGCTTTAGTTTTTAAATTTTGATTTTTATTAAATGTCTCACAATGTGGAAATTGTGTTCTTTAAGTGTGGGGGGACATTTGTAAAATTCAAAAAAAAATTGAATAAAATAAAAAATTGAAGAATTTGAAAATTTTGGTTGATTTTTGTGTCATATATACATGATCTATTCTTATATTTTACTAACATTTGTCCAAGGTTATGTTGAGTGTTAGGTATTACAAGTTTAATGTTAGTGCAAATTTCGAACAAAATTTTTGTTTCGAGTTTGAGCGCACATTGAGGGTATGAGCGTTTTTAGCACAACATTTAGCATTTGGCAAGGATGAGTGGTGATTAACATTCTAATGCAACATTCCAAGTAAGTTTCGATATATACAATGCAACATGAATTAGTATAAGTTATATAGTTTTAGTTTAATGCATCCGACAAGTTTAAGTGGAGTAATATCTGGTAGTATTCTTACTATGAGTTTTATATGCAAATCTCGAATAAGTCCTATAAGTATTGAGTGTGTTTAAAGTGTTGGGAAACTATAGCCATAATACTTTGAAATTGATCAATAAAGGATGAGGGCATTAAAAGAAAAATCAAAAGAAAGAGAGGATAACCAATGAGTTATGCAAAAGGTGAGGAATGGTACGAAATAGAAACTGCAACCATTCAATGAGTGAAAAAAAAGAAAAGAAAGCATAGTACGAAAAATGGGTGCAAAGTATAAAGTACTTCAAAAACATATGCTTAAAAGAAAAAAATGATAGAGTGGTATGGAGCATAGAATGCAACCACTGAAAAAAAGGGAGAGTGGTGTGGAGCATAAAATGCAACCACTAAGAGTGTTTTAGCATCCTAGGTTACCTAAAAATGCCTTGAGAGAAATTAATCAAAGTGTGCTTTCTTTGTCCTTTATACTGTATACTATGCTTAAGAGAAGGAAATATTCGAGTATGCATATAACGCTTATTTGAAGATGCGATTCGATTGACTCTCCATTAAAAGCAAAGGTATGCAACTAAGCTATATAAATTGCACATTACTAATTTGTGGGAAATTTCGAACTGATACCTGAATCTTTTGCAATGTGGGAATGTGGTACTCATTGCAATAGTCTTTCGCCATATGAGGTACGAACTTGATTACCAATTTATACACTTTTATTCAATTTACCTTAAGGACAAGGAAAAAGTTAAGTATGGGGGTATGATAAGTGTATAATTATACTTATTATCATATTAATTTTATACACTAAACACTATAGTTTGAATCATTTTTAAAATTCATATAAAAGGTTTCACGTGTTATGTAGTTGTTTTTGGTTTAAATGCAGATACTAGGTAAATCTTGGGAGTAAAATGATCTAAAGTGGAATTCAATGTAAAAAGAGTGAAAAAGGTGCGAAAAGATGCGTGGAACTTAAAGATTTGGCTTAAGATCGAAGCTGTCAAAGATCGGTAAAGTTACAAGGAGAATTTTGAAGAAAAACACATTTCACGGTCATGACAACCACTCGCGGTTGCGGCTTGGTATTCTTCAGAATAGAAAAACAAGTATTCACGGTCGTGACATGTATATCGCGGTTGCGACCTGGATGGTTATTTGGTCAAATCTTCTTAACTACCAACCGCCAGATAAGAACGATCAATCGCCATCAACTACCAAACGAAAAGACACCTTTTGGAAGTCAACCAATCATGAAAAGGTGCCTATCTATTATGAATAAGATTAAAACTTCTCAACCAATCACAATAAAGTGATGCAATCTTTCGTTAATGGACACAACTCTTCGTATGGATAGACGCAATCCTTCGAACTCTATAAATAAGGCTCCAAACTCACCAATTTCATGGACAACAAGGAGGGTGTGTATTGAGTGCGTTATATTGAGTGGTGTTGTGTGTAGATAGAGAGAAAAATTATCTAGTTTTTGCTACATTCACAAGTGTTAGCGAGAAAATGTATAAGTGATTCGATTCCTCATTTCGATCACTAGATTTCTCTACATATTCGAGCGATTGTTGTATAAGTGTAATTGGAAATCACTTATCAATAAAATTTTTCGTTCTTCAATATTCGTTTATTCGATATTCACAAAGAATAGCATCCTAGCAGAGGTTCTGTACGAGTCGAGACCGAATTCAAAGCAGAAGCTGGAATTGCGGGAATTGATGACTTCCATTAAAGAGTGGATACGATTTGATCAAATTTAGCTTTCACTTGCATACCTTACAACTTTGCTTTTCTTTCTACTTATACTTTCTATTTCGAAGTTTATGATATGTCTATGTGTCATAATGCGTATTTCATGTTGAGTCTTTTATATTAATCAAGTTATATGCTTTTGAGTTAACTTTAAGAGTAGTTTCGGGGTTAATGAGATTGTGTATAATCACTGGATCTATGATTATAACACTGTTTAGTGAGCTAACATTTTTGGAATGGTAACTTGCTAAATGTGGCTATGTGAGAGCGACCCTTACTAAGCATAGTAATATTGTTATCCAAGTTTATATAATCGTTTTAATTCGTTGGCACTAGAGTTAGAAAAGTCATTTCATGTGTTTCTCTACGGTGAATAATTGAATATTTGAGTGTCTAGAACTGAGTTTGTTAAATTAATCTAGTGAACGTAATATCTTTGATGACCTTGCATGTTTTCTTTGCTATACTTGTTTGTAGGGAAAATCTATATACTTTTATCTTCTCTAATCTTTCATACATTTATCTATTCATCCATCATTCCAATCCTCCCAACTAAAATCAAATCTATTTTATTTTCTTTATTACGTTTCTCTTGTTGATCTTTAGAGCTAGTCCTTCCCTGTGGGATTAATATATTTTAAAACTACATGTTAACTATATACTTACAGTGGTCACCATTTTTCTATTTAGATAAGCGATATTAACAACACCTGTTCGTATTTTGAACTTTTATCTTATCAGTAGAATAGTGGAGAACAAGGTTTTTGGCTTCATTTTAGAATATAACCTCTCAAAGTCATTAGAGTCGAAACCTTGTGATCAAGTTTTTGGCGCCGTTGCCAAGGATAAGTCTTTCGGAACGGGTATAGCCAAAAACTTTGAGAACAAGCATCGTTTAACATTTCTCTCTTGCGAGGTCAAATTTTCATCACTACCCATTGCGTTAAAGGGTTGCAAGACAGCTAGGTGGGTGTTCTTGAAGCGAAAGGTTTTGATGTAGAGGTTTTCATTTTCTTAGACATGGTTAGAGATTAAATGTTAGTGCAAGGAAACAAGTGAAGAAGAAAATGAAAAAGATGAAGATAAGCGGAGAAGGAATAGAAAAGGGTTTTGTAAAAAGTGTGAAGAAAGAGAAAGGATTACAACTTTTAAATGGGAAGGGAAAACTGAACAGTGGTAAAATGGTTTTAAAATTTAAATTTCAAATTTGAAGTTGGCAGTTAGAGAAGATAAGGGGGGAAAAGATAATTGAGGGGGAGAAACGGCAACAACTCCCCATTTACAAAATAGGTCTTTTTTATGGGACTATTTATCCCCAAAATAATTTAATTAATTAGAGGGACAACAATTTACAAGCCACTAATTTTGAGTATATACGGCTCATATTAGCCCAAAAATGAAAAGCTATTTTTAATTATGTATTCAAACAAAATAAATTAAAATAAAAATAAAAATAGATAAACAGCGGCAAAACAATTAAAACAGATACGATAAAAGAATAGACTAAATAAAATGACCAATTTTAAAGAAGATAAAATGAGTAATGAGATAAGATAAAATAAATAAAATAAAACAAATTGAAATAAAAGAATTAATTTAGTTTTAATCAAGATGATGCATGTCAAAAAAGGATTGGTTGGGGAAAAGCACACTACTCACACACGCCACCCTAGATCCTAGGCTATCATTGTATACATTGACCAATAAAGTAGGAAAGAGAGTAAACTAATTCAAAAAGCATCTTTTTCAAAAAATTTCTAATTAAACACAGCAAAAAGGATACAAGATGCAGTTATTTTTCCACGTGGTCTTCCCCATACTTAGATATTTACAAGGCCTTCAACTTAGGCCAGGAAGGCTTCTGCTACTTCCTCAAAATTGTTTTGATTCATTTGGTGCATGAAGCGGGCACCAGTAACCAAGGTCTTATCCAAGAGGCTTGAAGAAGAAGACCTCCCCTATAACCTCCATAGTCTCCTTAAATAGGTACGGTTTCAGCCTTTTTCCATTCACCTTGAAGACCTCCCCTTTCGAGTTCGAGACCTCCACTGCTCCATGGGAGAAGACCTGGATCACAGTATATGGACCTATCCATCTAGATTTCAACTTCCTTGGAAAGAGCTTTAAATGAGAGTTATATAGCAAGACCTTCTGCCCAGCAAGAAATTCTTTGGCTAAAATTATTTTATCATACCATGCCTTAGTTTTCTCCTTATAATTCATTGCATTCTCAAAACTAAACAGCCTAAACTCTTCAAGTTCATTCTATTAAAGCTTTCTTACCCCACCTTTTCCGTATCAAAGTTTAGAAAAGTTAATGCTCACAAGGCCTTGAACTCTAGCTCTGCAGGAAGGTGACATGCCTTTCCATATAACAACCTAAAGGGTAACATTCCTATAGGTGATTTATTTGCTATTCTATAGGACCATAATGCATCACTAACTTATTAGCCCAATCCTTCCTAGAACATTTCAAAGTCTTCTCTAGAATTCTCTTTATCTCCCTCTTGGAAACCTCAACTATCCACTTGTTTGAGGGTGGTAGGGGGTTACGACTCTATGTGTAAGCATTACAAAAATGTGTACCTTGATCACTTATAATAGCACAAGGGTAACCAAACCTAGTGAAGATCTTCTTCAGAAACTTGATCACCAACTTAGCATCACTTGTTGGGCTCGCAATTGCTTCAACCCATTTGCTCACATAGTCCATGGCTAAGAGAATGTACCTATTTCCATAAGAACTAGGAAAAGGACCCATGAAGTCTATGCCCAACACATCAAATATTTCACAAACAATAACATTATGTAAAGGCATAGAGTTCTTGGCAGAAATAGTCCCTACTCTTTGGCATTCATTGTAATGAGAGACAAATTGGTGAGCATCTTTGAAAATGGTAGGCTAGTAGAAACCACACTCCAAGACCTTGGAAGCAGTCCTTGTGGCTCCAAAGTGACACCTACCTCAGCTGAATAACACATCTACAAGATCTTGTAGGTTTCCTCTTCTGCTGCACATCTTCTTATAATATGGTCTGCACACAACTTGAACAAGAAGGGTTCCTCCCAGAAATAGTATTTGACATTAGCAAAGAATTTCTTCTTTTGAGCATATGTCAAACACTTTAGGGTAATATTACATGCAAGATAGTTAGCAATGTCAAAATACCGAGGGGTAGAATTTACCGAGTAAAACCTTTCATCAGGGAAGGTTTCTATGGTGATTTTCTAAGGATCAAGGTCTTCTCCTGGAATTCTGGAAAGATGGTCAGCAGCAACATTTTCACACCCTTTTTTATCTTTGATTTCAAGGTCAAACTCTTGTAAGAGGAGAAGCCATCGAATAAGCCTAGGCTTTGCATCCTTCTTTACAAATAAATACTTCAAGGCCGCGTGATCAGTGAAGACTGTGACCTTGGAGAGCACAAGGTAATATCTGAATTTGTCAAAGGTATAGACTACTACCAACAATTCATTTTCAGTGGTTGTGTAGTTTTGTTGAGCTTCATTCAAGGTCTTGCTAGCATAGCAAATTGGCTTGAAGTGCTTATCCTCCCTTTGTCCCAAGACCACGCCAATACATGCATCACTTGTATCACACATAAGCTCAAAGGGCTTTGACCAATTAGGGGCAATGAGAATAGGAGAGTTCACCAGCCTACTTTTGATTCCATGAAGGCCTTCATGCAGACTTCTCCAAATTTGAATTATACATCCTTGTGGAGCAAGGCTGTTAAAGGTTGGGCGATCTTTGAAAAGTGCTTTATGAATCTTCTATAGAAACCAGCATGGCCTAGGAAACCTCTCACTTCCTTCACTGATGTTGGTGGAGTAAGATTTTGAATCATATCTATCTTGGCTTTGTCTACTTCCAATCCCTTCTCTAAAACTTTATGTCCAAGCACAATCCCTTCAGTCATCATGAAATGGCATTTTTCCCAATTGAGAACCAAATTGGTCTCAATACACCTGACCAAGACCTCCTCCAGATTTCGAAGACAGTTATCAAAGGTCTTCCCATAAATAGAAAAGTCATCCATGAAGATCTCCATAGTCCTTTCCACCATATCATGAAAGATAGCCATCATGCACCTTTGAAATGTAGCTGGGGCATTGCATAGACCAAAGGGCATTCGTCTATAGGCCAAAGTTCCATAAGGGCAGGTGAAGGTGGTTTTCTCTTGGTCATTAGGATGAATGGCTATTTGATTATAACCTAAATACCCATCTAGAAAGTAATAGAACTTGTAACCAACAAGTCTTTCTAGCATTTGGTCAATGAAAGCCAAGGGAAAGTGATCCTTTCTGGTGTCATCATTTAGCTTTCTGTAATCAATACAAGCCCTCCAGCCTGTGACAGTCCTAGTTGGTACAAGGTCTCCCTTCTTACTTTGCACAACAATCATCCCTCCTTTCTTAGGCACAACTTGAACTAGACTTGTCCAAATACTATCAGATATGGGATAAATTATCCAGCATCCAGCAACTTGATTACCTCTTTCTTGACAACCTCCTTCATGTTGGGATTTAGCCTTCTTTGGGGTTGGATAGAGGGTTTGTGATCCTCTTCCATCAAAATTTTATGTACACAAATAGAAGGGCCAATTCCTTTAATGTCAGAAATTTTCCAAGCAAGGGCTTCTTTGTTGGCTTTCAGAATGTCAAGAAGGTCTTATCTTTATTTGGGTGAGAGCTTTGAAGAAATGATAACAGGAAGGTCTTTTGGTGGGTTTAGGAAAGCATATTCAAGGTGATCAGGTAAAGGCTTAAGATCAAGGGCTTGTTTAAGGTCTTTCGGGTCTGGATTTGTAGAATCAAGAAGGTCTTCAAGAGGTTCGATATTAACCCTTGCGCCAATAGTAGCTTGGCAGCCTGTCTTTGCTTCCACTTACTTCTCTAAGATTTTATCTTCATCATCAAGGTCTTGCAAATTCAATTCCTGCAAAAAGTAAGGATTTACAAAGGCATCAGTGGTATCCATGAAATAGCATTGGTCATCAGAGGAAGGTGGCAACTTTAAGGCTTCATTCATTTTAAACACAACTTCCTCATCTTGAATTTTGAAAATTAACTTGCCATTTTTTACATCTATCAGAGCCCTTCAAATGGCCAAGAAAAGTCTTCCTAAAATTATAAAAACATGCATATCTTCATCCATGTCCATAACAATGAAGTCTACTGGAAGAATAAACTTACCTACTTTCACTAGGACATCCTCTACCATTCCCCTAGGGTATCTGATAGTTCTGTCCGCAAGTTAAATTAAAACCCTAGTTGGTTGGAGGTCTCCTAAGCCTAATTTCTTGTAAAGATAGTATGGCATCAAATTAATACTAGCTCCTAAGTCACACAAAGCATTTTCAATGTCAAGATTTCCAATAGAACAAGGGATAGAAAAACTCCTTGGATCCTTGAGTTTGGTAGGTAGGGGCCTTGTTTTTTGCGGTATAGAGGAGCAATCTCTGTTGAGTTAAACCATAGCTACATTCTCCATCTTTGTTTTGTTAGACAAGAATTCCTTTTAGAATTTGACATACATGGGCATCTGAGTGAGGGCTTCTGCAAAAGGTATGTTAATGTGCAGCTTCTTGAAGACCTCTAAGAACTTATCAAAGTGTTTGGCCATGTCATGCTGCTTTTCTCTTTGTGGAAAAGGGATCTTTGGCTGGTACTTGGAGACCTCCTTGGATTCTGATTCCAAGGTCTTATCTTTGCCCTTCGAGGTCTCCTGCTTGTCTACCTCGGTCGAGGTCTTCTCCTTTTCCTGCAACTACGAGGTCTTGTCCTACTTTGTCAAATCAACCTCCTCTCCAACTTTCTCTACATTTCCACCAACATTAGCAGTCATTAAGTTAGTAGAATTCACAATCTTACCACTCCTTAGTGATATGGTTTTGCATTCCTCCTTGGGGTTAGTCTCTGTATTGCTAGGAAGAGTGCCCTTCCCTTTTAGCATTATGGCTTGTGTAAGTTGGTGGATTTGGGTCTCCAAACTCTTCATATGAGTTTGATTTTGCTTCATATACTAAGTCATCATCTTCCTCATCTCATCCAATTCTGACCTTTTGGGTTGTTGGGAAGAGCTTCCTGCATGGTTGTTGTGATGTTGATTATGTTGTTGAAATTGATGATGACCTTGCTAAGGTTGTTAGAAATGACTAGTTTGTTGAAAAGGTGGTTACCGAGGTGGTTGAAATGAAGATTGATTTTGCTGCTGTGGAGGTTTCTAAGAAAAATTAGGATGGTTTCTCCACCCTGGATTGTATGTATTGGAAAAAGGGTTTCCACCTCTTCGTTTTCCTTGTAAGTAATCACATTGCTCTTGGTTGAGCACCATGTCACAATCTTCAGTTCTATGGTTGTTTCCACAAATCTCACAATAATTCGGTAAAGGGCTCGTAATAGCTAACACATTCTTCTTTGTTAATAAGGTCAAGAGCTTATCAAACTTCCCTGAAAGCTTAGTGACAGCCTCTGATTCCGCCTTTCAAGGTCTTTCCTCATGGACAGAGTGCCATTTGGAAATGGTATTGACGATTTTCTCAATCATCTCAAAGATCTCCTTTGGAGGATAATCTTCGAGGTCTCCATTTGCTACAGATTCGATCTTGCTTTTGTTGATGTTGGAAAGTTCATTATAAAAATTTTAGGACTTGAATCCAAATAGGGATGCCATGGTTCGGAACTTTCCTTAGCATCTCCTTATATCTCTCCCAAGCTTCTGACATTAATTCTACAGGGAGCTCTACAAATCTGGTGATCTCATTTCTCAACTTTAAGGCTTGCTTTGGTGGGAAATATTTAGTCAAGAAGGCCTTTGCCATGTCATTCCAGGTTGTGATTGAGCCTGGCTATAAGGTCTTCAACCATTGTTTAGCCTTATCCCTCAAAGAGAAAGGAAAAAGCTTAACTCTTATAGCATCATCCAAAAAATTCGTATTAGTTCTGAAAATGTTGCACATGGCTACAAAGTCTTCATGTGAGCATTTGGGTCTTCTAGTGGAAGCCCTCCAAATTGAATAGAGGCTTGCAGCATGTGAACTACATAGCCTTTAACTTTGAATAGGTTGTCTCCTTCTTGTGGGATTATAATACATGAAGAGTAGCCTTCTATATTAAGTTCCAAATAAGTTCTCAAGGCTAGCCATTTTGGTGGAGGATGAATTTCATCCTCTCCTTCATGTTGTTGAGCTAGCCTTTCTCTTTCCAGCCTTTCTCTTTCAATTCTTTCTGCCTCAAGCCTTTCTTGCTCTTGGCGATCACGCTCTCTTCTTTGTTCCTCCATTCTCTCCCTTGCACAAGCTCTTCTGACAACACCACTACTCCCTTTCAATTTCAGGAATGATTAGAAAAGGTGGTTCTCTTCCAGCTCTTCGCATGCACAAGTAAGTCTTCTAAAAACCTATTTTCTACAAAATTATGAACAAACAAAATTAAAAGCACCAATTTATAGTCAAAGATAACAAACATTCACATAAGTTACTCCCCGGCAACAACGCCAAAAACTTGTTACTCTAAGAAAGTAGCACACCTAGCAAGTATACCAGTGCCTAATTGCAAAGTGTCAAGCAAGAGTATCGTATCCCCCAGAGAGGTCTTTAAGTTAGCTTGTTCTTTTCATGATAAATGGGCTAGGGGAAAGTTAAGTGAGCTTTCTGTAATTTGGGGGGTTTGATTAACAATTAAAAGCTAGCTTTAATAATAAAAACTGGAATGAAAATTGATTTGAGTTAAAACTTATGGAAGGATCTAGTTCAGTCCACCCTTTTGACAGTCTAAGGCAATCTTCCCTACTTTCAGTACAAGCCCTTTCTTTGCAATTTTATTCCAAAGTCTCTTAACTTGATTTCCCTAAACCGCCTATTTATAAAATTTAAGTTCTCACTAAGTTGATTATACTTCACTTTTTAGTCCTTCATATAAACAATTAGTAGCATTAAGTTTAGTTAAGCATCTATTAAATAGAACCCAAGGCATACCAACTTTCATTTTTCAATCCCATGTTAAATATGTGTGGGAAGGTCTTCCATACTAAATGGATCACCTTTCGGATCTTACCATTCAATACCATGCATGAAAATGATAAATTTTTCAGTTAAAGAATCAAGTATTCCTTCACACAAACAGTCAAGCAAAGTAAAGGAGAAATACTTTAGAATGGAGGGAAGATCTCCTTAGACTGCCTTTTATAAGGCAGACTAAACTAGATAGAAGACTACTCGTAGCTCTCCATTAATGACCCAACAAACTCCATTAATGAAAAGAACTTAAAAGCTAAGTAAAAAAAGGCAGAAAAGTAGAGAGAAAATTAAAGATGAATATTAATTAGATAGATCAATAGTTGGCAGCAACAAAAGATGAGAAAAGGGGATACACCCCTTTCTTTTTCCCGCCCAAAATAAAAGAGCGATGTGGCTCTCTACTGTCCAAGCGTTGTTGAATAAAAGCAGCCATACAAAACCCATCATCATTACTATTATACTTGAAATTAATAATAAAATGCCCACTTGCTAATTAAGTGGAGAACTAAACTAAAAGGATTACAAACCAAGTTTTTCCAAAAGAATAAAAATTACTTTCTAACTAAAATATTTTCTCTCCCCTGATGACATCAGCAATGGTTTCCTTCTCCAAAACAGCCTGCCTTTCTCCGTTTTCTTCCTTTTTATCTGCAGCACCTAGGAGACTTCCTTCCTCAATAGAAAACCTAAAATAATAGAAGGACTTCATAAAATCTGCTCAAATGCAATAATTTTTAACTCGATAATTCCTAGCTTTTGATTACATAATTTCCACCTATCAACGCGTGAACTTCTTTTTATAACAAATAAAGTAAAAAAAGCTCTGCCAAAATAAGTATAATGGGCAGAATATTAAATCCCAATTTCAAATCCCTAAATTTTCATCCAAAATCCCCAATACTCTACTTAAACAAATCTTCTTCATCTCAAATCTTTCATCCCTAAATTCTTCATCTGAAATAACAATTTGCTTCTCCTTCATCATTAATTTCTCATCTCTTCTTAATTCGTTTTGGTTAAGGTCTGTGATGGAACTAGGGTTGAACGAGTTTGAAATTCCAAATTGTGATTGTGGGTAACTTACGAATCTGAAAGTATTATGGAGTGATGATAACCCAAGTCGAAGGTTTTTTTTCCTGTAGAAGATATGGGGTGAGTTATTTACATTCAATTTTGTGAAATTTTTTATTTTAAAAATTCTGAAATTATTTCGGATTTCTGGGTTTGACAGAGGCATCATCAGGATTGTGGATTCTTCAGGTGGGTTGATCCGGTGGTTGATAGTTACAGAAGAAGAATGATTGCTAAGGTACTAAAGAGGCTTATTGAAGGAGATATAATATAGAAGAACGTTGGGGCACAAAAGGGGTGTTCATAGTGTTCATCTTTGGGATATTTTTTTGTTACATTTTAGGCAAAATGTAGCATATAGCTTTGAGTTTGCAATGTTGCAGATTTTGCTAAGTTTATGTAGGGTTTTTAGATTCTATGTAGATTATGTTAGGTTTATTTAGGTACTGTGATTTTGATACTTTGTGCATGATTTTGGTACAATAATTTTGGCTAAGTTTATTTGGATTTAAGTTTTGGATCTATAATGTGATTATGTTTAGATTTGTAATGTGATTTTGGTAGTTTGAATATTTTTTTTGGATTTTGTATTTCAATCAATACATTACAAAAGTCATGAAAAACAACAAAAGCATTCCAATTATCAAAGGCGTAAACAGCCACAAAAGTATCCAAAATCACCTTACACTGATTATCCTAGGCATAAACAGCTACCTTACAAAACTATTATCCGAAATAGACCCAACAGACATAAAAGTGTCCAAAATTATCCAACCATTAACATACACAAATTATCCAAAACATAAACATAAAAGAAATCAATATTTCCATATTTTTGGTGGAGTTGGTTGGGAGGCGGATTTTGCAGTAGCTGAACGTATGGTGACTCTGGATTAAGGTTGAGTGATTGTCCCACCTTGATTCCTTATAGCTTGTTGATCCATAAACAGGCTAATAACGATAGTAGAGGGGGGTGAATGCGTTATCTTGGTTACTTCTAAACTTTTTCTGATTTGTTCACCAAGTTCAATTTTTATATGCGTGCTGAGTGCAATATAAAACTATATAAACTGCTCAGCTTCGCTGGCATAGTTTATCTTCAATCCTTAGCTGAGTAAAACTTACTCAGCATAGATTGGTTAACAAGCGAACAAGTGAGTGAGAAAGATATGAATGAGCAGATTATTGGTAAAGCAAATTGCTAAGAGTAAGAAAGATTACACCTGAGATTTTATCCTGGTTCAGCCCCTAGCCTACCTCCAGTCCCCGGATATTGTCTCTGAGCTTTAATCCACTAGAGGTTCGTTCCTTCAATAAGTGAAGAAGACTTTACAACGAGTAGATGCGATTATAGAAAGTACCTTTCTTTCTAACTACCTCTCAACTTAGTTTGCGTACCCTTCCCAAATTGACACTCAGATTTTAAATAAGAATGCGAACTGAATTCAACTTATAGAATGTTGAATCATTACAATGTTAATTTAAGTTTCTCTCTATTACAACTGATTAGACTATTGATGTTCGCTTGATTGCTTGCTATGGAATTTCTTTGGAAGCAATAGAAAATTGAATAGAGTTTTTGCTCTTAAGAAACTCGTGGTGATTCACCAAGTTTGAACATCTACTTCAATCTTCTATTTATACTGTGAAGCTCTAAGAAGTAGCCATTGCAAACTTCACGAGATTGCTGGTCTTCAATTTCTCATCTCTTTGATCTTTCGAATCTTCCCGTTAGAGATAGATTCCAGGATGTTTAGAGATAGAAATTTGAACGTTGAGGCATGATAAAATTCCGTTGACAAATTCTCATTTGTCTTCAAGCAATTTGGATTTGAGAGATGCGCGCTAAATTGCAACGTGGAGTCTTCCTATTGGATGACATTGCTGACGTTGGCAGAACCGCACGGAGACACTTGAGACGTAGCGCATAACAAACATTCCATTTACTTGGACTATAACGGGGAATCTTTGATAGCTGTACTAACATTTGATGTGGTGAGGACCACAAAAATCTTTCTCAATTTCAGTGCCTTTTTAGCTTGAAAGATACTAAGAGAATATTTCGTTCCATCACAGATATCGTTAGTAGCGCATGTCATTAAGTCTCTACGTGTCAAATGGAAACGTGTTTTTAATTAAGTAAAAGCAGGAACTCAGCAAGAGCTGAGTAAGGTAATTTCAAAACTTTGTAGTACTCAGCATACAGTCAACTTTTCCTACTCTAAGTCATCACTTAATTAAGCATCTAACAATACTGAGTTATTCTCCCTTGAATAAGTTCTAGTTAGTCTTATTAATTAAGAGTTCACTTAGTATTTAATAAATTTCACTATCCTAATCAGCTTGCTATTTCCAAAACTACTCAATACTGTGAATTACTATTAACTTGGGTCCAACAATCTCCCCATTTTGGACAAATAGCAAACCAGGTAGTAGAAGAAGTTAATTAGATAAATAGTTTAGAGATTACAGAATACCTGAAAGTGATGTAAGAATTCCCTTGTAATGAGTGACTTTCCTTAGTCAGCTTGAGTTCCCCCATACTGAGTGAGTCTTCTACAAGCGGTTCAGCTCCCCCATACTTAGAGGATATCTTCTTGATTTGGGACTTTATCTTTCTTCAGCTTATCTTTAAGGGGTTGGTCTGTCATATGTTTTCCTATATCACTTGGTTAGATGCATAGTAGAAAACATACACAGTATAAGAAGTTAAGAAGATCTTAACATGAGGTATGAACTTGTATTTTTATTAATTTCAAAAAGATGACTTAGTCAGTACATAAAACATGTCCTGAGCTAAGATTACAATATAGTTCTATTACAATTTCTACACTATAAGGAACATGGCCTAATCTATCTTTTATGTGCTAAGTGGGAAGATCTTGCAGTCTTTTTCTTGTTGGATGGATACATAGGATGAGAATGCCTCGGAAGAGAACCCTTGTTAATATTTACCATTCTAAGCGCATCTTCAGCTACCTTCTCCCCCTTTGCTATCTTACCTTGAACAATTTGATCAAGATAGACATTGAAGGTGTTGAGGATAGCTTGAAAGCTCTCTTGCTGGCCAATGATTGCGGGAAATATCTCTTGCTCCAATTGCTCCTTGCCTTTGGTTGAGAGGAAATCTTAGTCATTAAGCTCACTAAGAAGAAGATGATGGCAGCGAGTGAGATGAGCTATCTGGTCGAAGCCTTGACTGGCAAACTATTGAAAAAACTGAAGAAGACCGCGGAAGTCAATTGCAGTTAGTGCAATCTTAAGCTAAACCTCAATGTTAAGTAGCTTTGGACCAATGGATTTAATGAACTTGGAAGTGGATTCAATATCCTTCTGTCCAACTCTCTCATTTTGTGTAGCTAGTCCACCTTCTTCATCACATCTTCCACCTTAGACTTAACAACGTTGAGCTTTGTGTGGAGAGTCATTCCAATCTCAGGGTAGAGGGGTTCAAGAGGAGGCGCACTAGGTATAGGCATGGTAGGAAATATCTTGCCCATCGCAGTTATAAGAAACTTCTATGAAGAAGAAAATCTCTCTGAGATGTGATCACTGACCTCTCGTTGAATGGTATCCATCTTGGAATGGAGAGGGTCAATATCAATGACAAGGGCCTTTTCCATCTTCCTGGAGATATCCTTGAGGAGCTTGAGGACTTCATCCTGTTTATTATCATGAACAAGCAAGAACCTTGACTCAAATTCCACCAACTTCGCAATGTTGTAGCACACATCCTTGGTAGATTCTACCTCCTTTGAGACATCCTCGATCTTGCGATCGGTTAGTCTCTCTATTTTGGCCTGCTCCTTACCGAGCTCGTGCATCTGTGTCACTTGAGTAGCCATGTTGGTACCCAGGAGACTTAGCTACTCAGTAGCAGCATCCAAACTACCCTTTATCTTTCCTACGACAGCATTTGCTAGTATAGTAAACATGGGGATAGATGCAGTGGTCGCCCCAAGCTGAGCTGTAGAGTTCATTAACCCATTCAGGATTAGGACCATCTTATCTACCAAGCTTTTGGAACTCTCTTTTGCCAAATGATTTCGAATAACCAACAAGCTTCCTTGGATCCTCTCAAACTCCTCGAAGTATAGAGAGTCTCTAGGTACACTTGTGTACTATTTGAATTCAGGTAAATTCGCCTTAGGCCTGGATGATAAGTCCGTCAATTCCTGAGCAAGTAGCATTTTACCTACTGCTCCATCTAACTAAGCATCAATCCTGAGCACAGGAAATTTCTTTCTAGTTAACTCATGAATCTATGCCAAGAAAGATGCATCAGCCATTACTAGCTTACTACTAGGCTCATATGCATCACGCGCTGTAAAATTTGCCTCAGCATTCTGACCACTTGTTGTTTCCTTCTGAGCGGATTTCTCAACGTTAGGAACTTCCCTAACCAAAGGGGTTAAGGGGGTTGAGGATGGGTTTGAAGAAGAGATAGGTTCAGAGACATGTACAGTTTTGAGTTTGGGCTTAAGTGGAATAGAAAGTACAATGGCTCTAAAAGAAACAGTTGGTTCTTGAGGATGTACAGGAGAAGGGATAGGAGAATTATGTATTGGAGAAGGAAAAGAATCTTGGCTGTTAGAAGGTGAAGAAATTTGAATTAGGGAATTTACATTGTTAGAATAAGAGGGAGAGGTGGTTTTCTGTGTTTCAGGATCTACAAGATTAGAACCTGAGACAGTAGAAGGATTTACATTGGAAGGTTGTGAAGAATGTACAAGAGAAGGAAAGGGGGTAGGAATTTTAGGAACCTTTGGGTTTGCTGTTTGATCCAAGGATGGATCAACCTGAGGTTCCTCATGATGAGGAGCAGGTTCCTCATGATGAGGAGCAGGTTCCTCATGCTGAGGAGCAGGTTCCTCAACATGAGTGAACTAGGGTGTGGGGATGTTGGCCTCCTGAGGATCAAACTCCTCAGAGAGCTAGATAATAACTTCTTCAGCATCATCTTCACTGCTTACCACCTGCACATTTTTCTGCAGAAGCCTTGTGGTAGCAGAACGCTTTCGCTAAGTGCCCTTTAATTTGTCAAATATTCCTTGAATGGACTCAGCGGCCGTTGGACACATCCTGGTCCTCTGCCTTGTATTTCTTGGCCTCGCCTTACACCTCAGTTTCTTTTGAAACCACCATTTTATGCTTGTTTTGGTGCAAGGACTCATTGGCCTCAATCTCTATTTCTTTCTCCTTAGCTTGCTGCTCAGCTCACTGCTCAGCCTTCGCTTCCCTTTGAGTATGGGTTTTAGCTTGCATCCTCCTTCGCTGGTGCTGAACAGGAGCTTCATTGGACTTGGATGGACTCTTCACCTTGGCCTTAGAGGAAGCAGCCTTCTGAGCTGCAAAGGAGATAGGGATCTTCTCTAGTATGCTGGAGATGGGGACTTCATCAGAATTGGTGTCCTCCTCATAATCCACCATAAACTGGTCCTCGTCATCCTTGCTTATGTCCACAGGTAATATTATCGGTAAGCACTTTAGCTTATGCTTATGTTGTGCCTTTGAGTGCCTAGCATAGACCTGATTATAAGCCAGTCTGCTGAAGTGAGACATTTCAAGTGTCCTTTTCACTGGCATAACTGAGTTACCAGACTCCCCCAGAAACTCGCCCAAATCGACTTTCACTACCCTCATTATCTCGGTTATGAGGTAACCATAATGATAGACGGTAGTAACTTTGGTCAAGTGATGAAGAATCATTATAGGCTAGTTAAGTTTCTTACCCTCTACCATATGGTAAACCACACAGTGCCCGAAATAAGTGCAGCTAGTCAATGACCCAGTCTTGGGTAGCAGCAGCTTCACCACCAGCTCATGGCACATGCGCGCTGGCCATGACATCCCTCTGGCAGCAATCCTTGAAATATAATTTGCTGGGAGTTCCCAATCTTTGGGGATGATGACGTTGTCTTCGTCACCGGACTTGCAAAGCAGAGTGCCTAAATGAGGCATGTTGAGAATGCTCACAATCAGCATAGAGTAGATGAGGATGAACTTACCCCCAAAATACATCAGCAAAATGTCACTACGGCTTTCAATGGTGTATAGATTAGTGTAGAAAGCCCTAATGAGTCCTGAGATGGCTAGATCCTCCATTTTAAAAAAAATAACTCAAGTGCTGTTGCTTGATGACTCTACATGGTTTTGTTCAGTAGCAGCCCATCATAGTTCACTTCATAAACTGGACTGATGAAATGTTATTTTTACATATTGTTAGTGTCATTTAGTTTGATTTTAGATGTTGATACTACTAATTTTGGACCTATTTGTCTGTATTAGGTAATTCGGGTGCCAAATTGGACTTTACACACATAAAGTTGATTTTGTGCGGATTTGGAGCATTCTGGACAGATTTCGTATTTTGGCCATAACACATTCATACAAAGTCCAATTAGAGTGATTCAAGATGCGTTGAAAACCTGAAAGATCAAGCTGCATTTTTATGTTTAATAGCCATCTTCAGATTCGGACTCTAAATGTACGAAAATCAAGGTCAAAGTTGCTACCCCTGCAAAGAGTTCTGTTCAGGATTGGATTCCATCATTTTTAGGCTTTATCTATTCAAGAGTTTTATGGCAACCGGACAAGTAGTATCAAATAGGACTTAATTATTTAGGATGTTATATTCCAAATTTATTTTACTTAATTAGTTAGCATTTTATTCTTATTTTGGAGTCCACTTCCAATTAGTACTTTTTATCAAATTTAGTTAGTAAACGGGAGGGGGATGAACGTTTTTTGGAAGAGAATGACAAGTGGAGATTTTCACACTTTTGTTCTACTTTCTTTATGCTTTCAATAAAACTTTCATTGATGTTTTCTTCAATTATGAGTAGCTAAACTCATAAGCTTTCGGTGAGGTTAATTTCTACGGCTAAAGTTAGATTGTGAGACCCGTTTATATCAATTCTTTTCTTCAATTCTCAATATATAATCTGAATTATTTTCATTGTTATTTAGGTTGAGGTTTCAAGTAGGATCCCCTGAATTCTTTGTCTATTTAATATATCGTTATTCAATTATAAGTTCGTTGGTGTTTTTATAATTGATTTGTGGTAACAAACGAGTTGTTGGGATTCGTAGTTGTAGTTGAGTCTATCAAACTATTTAATGTTGGTGATTAGTTTGGTAGGAATTGGGATCTTCGAATGATAATGTTAATTTTGTGATTGAATCTTGTATGTTGGGTATTAGATTATTGCAAAGTTAAGGGATTAATTACATGTTTGATGTATTTAGTCTATTTTTGCAAAAGATATTTAATTGTAATTGATGAATCGATGCAATTAAGCCCATTGGTTGAAGAGTAAGATTATTCTTTTGTCCATGGTCAATTCGACGCAAGCTAAAGAAACAATCTCACCAGAAGATCTTTTCACTATTGAATTTTCCTCATATTTCTATTTACTTTCTGTTTAATTATTTTTAGTCTCAACTCCAAATCTATAAACCCCCATTTATTTAATTTTATTGCATATTCTTAGTTGTCAAGTTATATAAAGTTGATTACTTAGTCCCTGTGGAGATGATCCCACTTACCACTATTATAAATTTATTTTGTTTAGTGTAAAAGGGTTTTATTATTTTTGGCGATTTCGACGCTCGTCAAATTTTGGCGCCGTTGCCGAGGACTGAGCACTAATTGATTTTATTATTTTATTTGATGACCAAGATTGATCGTGGTAGTGTTAAGCTATTTGATCCTGAAATTGAGAAGACCGCTCAAAATTTAAGAAAAATCATAGAGCGAAATAAAGGAATAGAAAGTTCATCTGACGTAGGAGGGCTAAAACTTGATCTTGACCAACATAATTTTGAAGAGGTAAATAGTCCCAAATTTGAAACCTTTGAGCGAGTAGAAGAAGAAGTCGAGATGGCAAACAACCGTACATTTTATGAGTTGGCTATTCGGAGAACGGATGTACCGAATTTTTGCATAAATTTTCCTGAAACTCCAGCCAACTTTGAGCTCAAATCGAGTCTAATTCATCACTTGCCCAAGTTTCATGGATTAGAAAGGGAAGATCTGAATAAGCACTTGAAGGGTTTTTACGGCTTTTGTGCTAGAATGAAGCCTCATGGAGTTACTCTTGATCAAATTTCATTACGTGCTTTTCCTTTTTCTTTAGAAGATGGAGGAAAAGAATGGTTATATAATCTCCCTGCAGGTACTATCAACTCATGGAACTCTCTTGAATTTGCATTCTTGGAGAAATATTTTCCAGCCAATAGAATAATCGTAATAAGGGTGGAAATTACTTCTATCAAGCAAAAAGAGACTGAAACTCTTATGAGTATTTAGAGTGCTTCCAAAAGCTTATGGATGCATGCCCAAATCATAACATCTCGGAGAAGGGGCTCGTTGAATACTTCTACTACGAATTACTCCCTTTAGAGAGGAAATTTGTTGATGCGACTTGCAATGGAACTCTTATTGATAAAACACCTGCTGATGCTAAACAACTCATCTCCACAATGGCTTCAAGTTCCCAACACTTTGGTGATCCAATCAAAAAATTACCAAGAAGAGTCAGGTAAGCACTTCTTATATCGAAACCAAATTAATGGAACTAACTTCTTTGGTCAAGTCATGCAGGTGGGAAATTCAAATTGAGTGGCCATTCGTGAACTTTGCTCGGTTGTTGGCCACGTGATAGATTTATGTCCTACTTTTTATGGAGAGGAACGAGCTAACGCTATAGGAGGATT
Source organism: Euphorbia schlechtendalii (assembly GCA_949673415.1). Classification (NCBI taxonomy): domain Eukaryota; kingdom Viridiplantae; phylum Streptophyta; class Magnoliopsida; order Malpighiales; family Euphorbiaceae; genus Euphorbia; species Euphorbia schlechtendalii. The sequence continues at coordinate 4,131 of CATIWQ010331009.1, read as the reverse complement.
CAATGGGCAGCAGTGAAGATACGATCCTGATTCTAATAGTTATAATCCGGGGTGGATGGATCATTTGAATCTTAGTTATGGACAAAGGAATCAATCCCCTCCACCAAACTCCATACTGAGACAGAAAGCCACTCAACCTCAGGTCAGAAAACCAGCAATGACACTTGAAGAAATGATGACGACAATGGCTACCAACACACTTCAATATTAACAAAAAAAAGATGCGGCCATTCGCGAACTACAAAGCCAAATGAGTCAAATCGCCACATCTTTGAGTAAGTTAGAGAATAAAGGTAAACTTCCTTCCTAAACTAAGGTTAATCCTAAACAAAATGCATGTGTAATAACTCTTCGATGTGGAAGAAAACTTATCGATGATAACTCTGAAAAAGTCACTGTTAACCTGGAGTCCAAGGTAAACAAGTCTGATAACTTGAATTCAAATTTAAAGGCTAATTCAGAGATAGTGATAAGTATAGATGGTAATAAGGAATCCGAATTAAAAATAATGGAACCTGTAGTTTCAACAACCCCCTTTTCCGAAAAGTTTGTCAAAGAACAAGAAAGAAAAGAAGGATGGTGAAGTCATGAAAATTTTTTGTAATTTGGAAATCAATATCCCATTCCTTGATGCCATTAAACAAGTCCCAAAATATGCTAAGTTTCTTAAAGAATTGTGTTCTAATAAAAAGAAATTGAATAGAAATGAAAGAATACAAATCGGCGAGAACGTTTCGGCTATTCTTCAAAAGAGGTTACCCCGAAAATGCAAGGATCAAGGTATTTTCTCTATCCCTTGTAAAGTTGGTGAGGTAAGTGTTAAAAATGACATGTGTGACTTGGGTGCTACTATAAATGTTATGTCATTGTCTATTTATAAAACTTTGCATGCTAACACTTTGAGTGAAACCGGTGTAGTGATTCAATTGGCTGATTTGTCCTTAGTGTATCTCGAGGGATTTTTAGAAGATGTTCTCATCTAAGTCAATCAATTAGTGTTTCCGGCTGATTTTTACATGTTAAACATGGGTAATGAGTCTTCTGCTTCTCATAATTTGTTGTTAGGAAGGCCATTTCTAGTCATAGCTAGTACTAAAATTGACGTTAGAACCGGCATGCTTTCCATGGAATTCGATGATGAAATTGTTAAATTCAACATGTATGATGCTATGAAATTTCCATGTGATTTAGCTACTCTTTGTGTGGTTAATGTAATAGATGATGTGGTGGAAAAGATTTACTTTTACACGGTGATGATGAATTAAAAGTGGTTTTGAGTTCAAGTTTAGATCAAATAGGGGCTGATTCTGGTTTTGTATTAAATGATGATTTGAGAGAGATCGTTTATGATCTCAATGCATTAAAATCGATCTATATAGAAGCCCCTATTATCAAATTATCACTTTCTAATTCAAGACTTTTACCATCTGTTGTGTAGGCCCCTATTTTAGAACTTAAAGAGCTACCCGAGCACTTGAAATATGTCTATTTAGGGGAGAATAAGTTGTTGCCCGTAATTGTTTCCAGCAAACTCGATGAAAAAGAAGAGCAGAATCTAGTCCAAGTTTTGAAAGAACATAAGGAAGCTATCGGTTGGACAATAGCCGACATCAAAGGCTTGAGTTCGTCGACGTGTATGCATCGCATTTTGTTAGAGGAAGGTTCAAAGCCTAAACGAGATGCATAATGTCGATTGAACCCCCCAATGATGGAGGTCGTTAAGAAAGAAGTTCAAAAACTCCTTGATGTTGGCATGATTTACCCAATTTTGGATAGTGAGTGGGTGAGCCCAGTCCAAGTAGTTCCTAAAAAGATAGGAGTTACGGTAGTGAAGAATGAATCAATGAGTTAGTTCCCACTCAATTTCAAAAATGGGTGGAGAGTTTGTATCGACTATCGTAAACTTAATGCTTCAGCGAGAAAAGACCACTTCCCTTTACCTTTTATTGATCAAATGTTGGAAAGATTAGCTAGTAAAACTCACTATTGTTGTTTGGATGGTCATTCAAGTTTTTTTCAGATTCCGATTTCTCCTGAAGATTAAGAAAAGACAACTTTCACCTGCCCATTTGGAACATTCGTATATCGACATATGCCATTCAGTTTGTGTAATGCTCCTTCTACTTTTCAAAGGTGTATGGTAAGTATTTTCTCTGAGTATGTAGAACATTGCATTGAAATATTCATTAATGATTTTACGATTTATGGTGGATCATTTAATGAGTGTTTAGATAATTTAACAAAAATTCTAAAAAGATTTCTTGATTCGAATCTGATTTTGAACTATGAAAAGTGTCATTTCATGGTTGATAAAGGTTTGATACTTGGGCACATTGTATCTCAAAAGGGGATTGAAGTCAATAAATCAAAAATAGAAGTCATAAAGTCTTTGCCTTACCCCTCTACTATGAGGGAAGTTTGTTCTTTTCTTGACCATGCAGGTTTTTATAGGAGGTTCATTAAAGATTTTTCGAAGATCACTCAACCGATGAGCTAACTATTGAAAAATGATGTCAACTTTGACTTCAACGAACATTGTAAATCCCCCTTCGATGAGATAGGCTGATATCTGCTCCAGTCATGCAACCTCCAAATTGGGATAAACCATTTGAAATCATGTGCGATGCGAGTAATTATGCGGTGGGGGCTGTTTTGGGCTAAAGAATCAATGGGAACCCTCATATCATTTACTACGCTTCGAAGACACTTGACAATGCTCAATGAAACTATTCAACAACAGAAAAGGAGCTTCTAGCTATTGTTTTTACTTTAGAAAAGTTTCGATCTTATTTATTGGGAACTAAAGTGATTGTTTTTTCTGACCATACAGCTCTCAAGTATTTGCTCAAAAAGAAAGAAGCAAAACCTAGACTAATTCGATGGATTCTACTTCTGCAAGAATTCGATTTAGGGATTAAAGATAAAAAGGGCTCAGATAATCTTGTAGCAGATCATTTGAGCAGATTGGTGAATGAAGAGGAAGCAACACCAATCGAAGATGACTTTCCGGATGAGCACTTGTTTTCCATCAAGCAAGTATACCCATGGTACAGTGATATTGTGAATTACCTTGTAGCTGGTACCTTACCAAAGGAACTAAGTGGGATTGAAAAAGATAAAATTAAAAAGGAATCCAAATATTATGTGTGGGATGAACCTTACTTTTGGAAACGTTGTTTTGACCAAGTAATTAGGAGGTGTGTGCCTTTAGAGGAAACACAATCTATTTTGTAATTTTGTCATTCGTTTGCTTGCGGTGGTCATTTTGGTCCCAAAAAGACAGCTAGAAAAGTATTTGAATGTGGGTTGTATTGGCTTAACATCTTTAAGGACAGTTATATGTATTATCATGCATCTGAGAATTGTCAAAGAACAGGTAATCTTACCCGTAGAGACCAAATTCCCTTAAAACCAATTTTAGTTTGTGAAATATTCGATGTTTGGGGCATTGACTTCATGGGACCATTCCCAAATTCTTTTGGCAATTATTACATTCTTTTGGCTGTTGAATATGTGTCTAAATGGGTGGAAGCAAAAGTGTTCGCCACTTTCCTACTGATAAGTTTAATGATTTGTTCACAAGATTCAGCTGTATATTCTTAGTGCCAAAAACTTGTTCATGAAAAAGATAGGTGTTATCAGTACCTCTTATCAAATAGAAAAATGATGATAACTGCAAGTATACAGTTGCGATATAGTTTTAAAAGATATTGATCCCACAGGGAAGGCCAAGCTCTAAAGATTGAAAAGGAAGATAAAATTAAAAGAAAATATATAGTTTTAAAATAGAGGGTTAGAATGAAGAATGAGTAAATATAGGTATGAAAGATTAGAGAACCCAGATATGTAGGTTTTCCCTATGAAATAAGGAAAGCAAGGAAAACATGCAAGTTCAACAAAGATGTTACGATTCACTAAACTAATCTAACAGACTCGGTTCTAAATACTCAAATGTTCAATTATTCGCCGCAAAGCAACACATGAAATAACTTTTCTAAATCTAGAGCAAACGAATTAAGAAGATTATGAAAACCTGGACAACATCAATACTATGCTAAGTACGGGTCGCTATCACATAGCCACAGTTAGCAAGTTACCATTCCAAAAATGTTGGCTCACTAAACAACGTTA